>QVNZ01024767.1:0-30666 GCA_014825645.1 Pseudomyrmex dendroicus | reverse complement strand
TTTTTTTTTTTTTTTCCTTAGCTTCTTTTCCTCGTTCTCTTTATCTGCGTTTAGGTAACGCAAAAAGACAATTTGTAAGACGATTTGTAATAAACCTCTCAGCAAGATAAAGCCGAAAGCATCTTCAAAGAGAATTGCACATATTACAGTTTCTGAGTAATATAAAATACAGTAAATTAAAAAAGAAATCTCTTATACAAATAAAAAATTAAAATAATTATAAGATATTTATTTATTAAATTGTTCCTTGTATTAATGATTTCTTTCTTTTTTGTCACGCAGTGTGTCGACGAGCTTCCACCGGAGATGCGTTCTCTGCTGAAGCTCGGAGTGGATCTTCCACCGGTGGCTCACGCCGCGGTTTCCGGCATTCTCGCCGCGATCGGCGCGATCGTTCTGCTCGGCGCCCTGGTGTGTTTGGCGCGCGCCGCCAAGCGCCAGGAAAAGTTGCACCTGAGCAACCCGTTGCCGTCGAACGCGACGAGCACCAAGACCGGTCAGCTGAATCCGGCCTTCAGCAAGTAGACGTGGTGCTTCGAGGTAGTCGCGAGTGCGAGGAATCGGACGAGTGCGCTGGTTTGCGAGTGCGCTGGAATTTTATCCGCGACGGGATCGTGCGCGAAGTCGCGCGCGCCGTCGCGTTGGACTTGTACGATAATCCTTACTTATATCATAGGCGACGGGCATGTGCTTTATCTTTTCAGATTTAAGACAAATCCTATACAATCGAATTCTCTCTCTCTCTCTCTCTCTCGAGTCTCGCGAAGAAAAGCGGGAGAAAGAGACGGAGGGAGAGACGTAGCGACGCGACTCTTCGCGCGACGCGAATTTTTATTGGTGCCGCAGATATAGACGCGCCGATAATGTTAGAATTTATTTATGTTGTTACACGTGTTTTTTCCTTTCTTTGGCGCGTGAGTACAAATAAAAATTGCGAGTTTAACGATCGAGATAGTTTGTGGAACAGGTTCTTCAGTATTACACGTTACTTAATCGTGAGTTCAGCACGATAATAACGCGGGGTTTTAAAAAACATTTCGAAATATTTTTTATTCAAAACCACCGCGTGTAGAGAAATCCTTGAATTTATGTTTTCGGAAACGTATCGTCGCTCTTTTAATTACTTCGTAACGAATCAATCAACGATTTTACGACTTTTCCGCAATCAAATTTAAAGTTATCTATACTTGGGCGTTCCAAGTTTAATTTTGAAAATGTGTATTTATATGTGCATATTTATGACATCGTTTATATCGCATATAAATATCTTTCTAAATAAATCTGTTTGTCTCGATTCTTGCGAAAATAAAACAGTTGATGTTGTGTAACTTAAAATTTTTCCGTTTTTTTTTTTTTTTTTTTTTAAGATAATATTAATAATACATGTATTTACACATACGTGCACTTGTTCCACGACGATCGAATCGTTTGCAGAATTTTTACATCGCCGTTTTAATCGCACTTGGATATAATGCGGCCGATTATTGTCGATGCTAACATTGACACATAAGAATTTGTAAGATTAATATTCCGTCCATGATGTTTGTATTCCGGGATCGAGCATTGTTCGCAAATTGCGCGGGAGTTATTTCGTGAGAGTTTGTGCAACAAGAGATATCGCACGTGTATCGCAGCAATAATAGTGAAAAACAACAGAATTGTTTTTTCTGTATGTACATAAAGAACTTGGCCGTTATCGCGAACCGATTGTAATTACCAGAGTAATGTACTATTTGTCGTTGTTCGTTTGTACATGTATTACTATTTTATTATCATTATTATTATATTAAAAATAAAAGAAATATATATTACATTTTTTATTAAAGACGTAAATTATAATTCTTAGAAATCTAACTGAAGAGGGAAAACACACAAATTAATTTTCTACGGTGAAAATCAAAAGATGCCAAATGAATTGTGTGTAATACGCACGAGGGGAAATTAAGATCGCCGGTGTCAGTGTTGAGTAGTTGTGTAACCGTTTTGACACACTAACATTCAATTGCGTGCGCAAAGAAAATTTGAAAGAGAAAAGCGGAGAATGATTCGATTTTAATTTAAATTTTAATGTAACAAAAAAAAAATATGAAAAAATATTTTTGAGCGATTCCTTTCTTTTATTCTAGGAGAATCTAAGTACAAAATTAAAGAAACTCTTTGAATGCGCTCTTTTAGAAGTAGAGCAAGATTGAAAAAAAAATCGAAAAACGGATGTGAGAGAAGAAAACATTCATATGACAGATACGATTTACGATGGCGAAATATTGATTTGAAGTTTACTAATGTTCCATTTCCACATCGTACGATGTTGACTCGTTGCGATACGCAAATGTTATTACATGCAATGTTGTCGTTATCATCTGCGCACGCAATAATTGCTAATATGTGTATGTATGTGTGTGTATGTGTGTGTGTGTGTGTATTTGTGTGTGCAAACGCGCGCAGAAAAATATTTTTTTGCATCAAAAATGCGAAAACATTTCATCTTTGTATGAGAAATTGAGAATCTCTTTTTTTGACTCTTGAGCACACTTCCAAAAAGAATTGTCAGTGTGTAAGACGCACGTGTTTTTGCAAAAGAAACATTTAATACACACACAAACAAATAAATTAGATTATATATTAGTTGAGTGTAAATGATTTAAGTATATCTCGCGATTGTAATTTGGTTTTTGAAATTACGGTCGCGATTGGGGAGAGCATCTGAAGAAAAATAATAATAATGATAAACATAATGTGAGAGAGAAGTTCTCTCTTTCTCTCTTTCTTTTTCTGTAAAAACGCCAAAAATAAAAATTCATTACACAACTGTGCTGAGAATTCTTTACCTGTATATTGTATATATTAAAATAAATTTTAACATTTTAAATTTACACATATCGAAATATATACACACATTTTTTTATATACATATATGTATATACAATTAAAACACGTACTTATAGTAGTCTTTATAAATCAAATGTTCAACCATCAAGCGAAGAGAGTACACAGAGCAATAATTTTTTCGATTTACATATTTGTTTCTTAAATAACATCGCGAGTTTGGAAAAAAAAATCCAAAACATTCGTAGACAGAAGATCAAAAACTAGACTTAAAATCTACATCCTTCAATCTTTGTGTTCCCTGTCGAGAAACCGCTTAACGCGCTTGTTAATTAAACGATCGTACGTAATACTGCCGACATGTTACCACTTAATTAAGTACGATCATCTATTATCGTCGATAACATGATATGAATATATGTACAATATATATATCGCTGTACATAGCGTAACTGTCGGCAATTGTTCATTAATAACACGACGAAAGCGATGCGGCACACACTAAATTGCGGCCGCCGACGTAAATTGTACATTATTTCGATAAAGTCTCAATCACAGCTTGGCGCGTTGCAAGACGTGACTTTTCTTCTTCTTCTTCTTCTTCTTCTTCTTCTTCTTCTTGTGTAACACAATACGTCAACGTGAAACTACCGATCTATTCTCGTAGATTTTACACGTTCTTCATCGTGTGATCTTTTTTTTATCTCAACACTTCTTTCGCATTGCACACACACACACACACATATATGCACACGTTACATTCACGCGCAATTGTTAATGTTACTTGAAGTATTTTAATTTCTATTCGCGCGAATACGAGGTAGAATCCACGTGCAATCTTGCGGACAATTGCAGAACACAATTATTCGTGCGGGTACTGACATGCTTAAGTTAAGTACTGGAATCGAATGTCGATATTCGCGTATATTCAAAAACCTCCGAGAACTCGATCCAAGATACACAGTTAAAACGATTTCAAGAGGATTTCTCTTTTTAGTTATTCTTTGAATATTCTTGTATTATTTCAAAATTCGCGTTTTCACACTTCTCGTTCGATTATAATAATCGAAAAAGAGTGTTCTCCTTCTCTGGATTGGGCGTGTTCCTTTGGATTATCTTCTCGTTCTCTCCCGCGCGATACTTCCAGAAATAAAAGATCAGCGCGATCAGAGAAATTATCATGCCTGTCAGAGTGGACCATAGCAAGATCTTTTCCACAACGACCATAGTAAAGTGCGATTTTTGAATCTCGTTCAACACGGTGTCTGGCAGTTCGTCCAACCCGTTCTCGATCCAGATAAGCGGCAGGATCTGACCGTCTTTCAGCCTGCCGATGAAAGTACCTGACGCTTTTCGCACGTCCAGATTCACTTGAAATCTCGACCAACCGGCGATTGCTATTGAGAAACGCTGCACACACACGTAAAAAAAAAAAACAGATTAATTTTATCTCGTTTGTAATAGAATACAACATGTAAGGGAGCGCCGTTAAATCGTTATAGCAAAGGAACGTACCGGATGTATATCTATGTAGCTCTCATGAGTTTTCTGCTCAGGATTCAATCCGTCTACTTGTTCCAACAAGGATTCGTCGGCGTTGTAAAAATGCGGGAACGACGAGAGCAAAGGCGAGTTGAAAATGCACGAGGAAATGTTTAAGAGTCCCTCAGGCGGACAGACTCTCGAGCCGTCGTCCGTTTTCGGGCAGAAACATTGCTCTTCAGGGTGCGAATAATTAAATGGTTTTAATTTATATCTGAGAAACAAAATTCCGTGTGAGAAAGCGGAAAGTTTTAACATATCAAAATTCTTTATATTATATAAATATAATTCGATTATTTCCGCGCACGAACAAGCACATGTTCACGTTGCTTAATATAAAAAAAGAAAAAAAAACACACTATTTATTTTATTACCTTAGACACGGTAAGTCAAAAACGGTCGTTTTTTCAGAAAACTGGAAAGGTAGCTTCACACAAAGATCCTTGGAATATATGTAGATAGGTCTGTTTGTGTTTTTGAATGAAGAGGGTGGGAACAGGGTGCCGTCGCTGCCACCAATTCTGTCGCATCGTTCGTCACCCCAAATGTTCCGGCTTTCTTCTCCGTTCAGCCGATCGATTGTACCGAGATCGTCGATCTTTTGCAATCCCGTGTGAATCATGATGCGATCTTTGTTGACGGCTTTTTTCTACCAATCAAGAAAATTGCACATTTCTCCATTAATTGTACAACCGCAGAAATACAAACAATCTTGCACGGGAAAAACAATAAACAGTTCGGTTTAACACTAAGAACATCCGCGTGTGGTTTAGATACTCTTAGATACTCTTCCAGAACAATCCAGAAATAAAACACTTGATTGGAGCACATGAATGGAAAATATATAAAATAATGTTTGTTTTAGTCGCACAAACTCTTTTCAAAAAAATGATAAAGAAAGAAAAGAAACAATTAAAGCTTTCTTTTTGAATAAAGAGCTCATGTGAAAAGAATTCTTTTATGCCAAATCGCAGTTTTCAAACGTACCTTAGCCAGCAGACCGAATTTTTCGAACGGTATATCTTGCTGAAGCTTCATGAGCGGCTTCGCCATTTCGAACAGTTTGGTCTCGTATCCCCAGAAGAAACCGCCGGCCGTCACTTTGACAAACGGCTTCTCTCGCAGAGTCAACAACAACGCGTTGGTCGCGAAGCGCACTCCGAAATTCAGATTCCGTACCTTCGCTGTGGTGAAGAACAACAGCACGTTGGGCACCGTGACGATGTCCGTTTCCGATCTACCGCCTACCCACTTGTAGGATCTCTTCTCCCGATAGGTCAACGTGCCGTTTTCATCGTGCATGATCACATCCACGCGCTCCAGAGTCTCCTCGTAAATGTACGGGCCGAGGTCCTGGACGCGCAGCTTGCTCGTCTCGCCGGCCTCGAACTCGTCCACGTTCGTGTAATTGAACACGTGGATTTTGTAAACAATTTTCATGGGCGGTCGTTCCCACCAGTCGAAGTTGCGAGTGCCGTTGCGCAGCGTTAGATATGACGACACGTAATTCGCGAAAGCATTGGTGTACCAGAACACGTAGAAACCCGTGATGCTTGTCAAAAACATACCGCAGAACATCCAAGCGAGCCAGCTGCGAAAAGGGCTGCGTCGGGCGCAATGTTTTATCGCCTTCTTCTCCATGTCTAGCGCCGCGTCGGTCACCGAGATTGTCATCTTCGGAAAATCGAAATCGATCAGGAGAAAAATATGCGAAAAATAGAAGAAAGACGGCACGAATAAGCTTATTGAGAGAACGTTTTCCTCACGGACGAGGAAAGCGCGGTGAGAAATCGCGATCAGAATCCTCCGGCACTTCGGTTAGAAATTCAAGCGGATGCGAGGAAGCGCCGATAGATAAACCGGCAAACGAGCGTCGCTGTCAATGTACGGGGTCTTCGACGAAACTGACTTTCAAGTGAGGCTACCAGCGTACAAAAATCTCGTATCCCCGCCTTTTAAAAAACCCGACGATAACCTTTTACGCGATAGTGACCTTTGATGGTTAAAGCCCCTTTGACATATAGTTCAGTAGAGTTCAAAGACAATCGAGAGATATCGATGTCAATATCGTTCGCAGGTATACTTATTTATTTAAAAAAGTAAAATGAGGGATCCAGTGTTTGACGCACGTGTTTTAAGCGGAATATTTCCATACAAAACATATATCATCTAAAATCGGTATTTCAGTTTTTATTTCTTGAACAATTTCGAAAGATCGCAAAAAGTGAAGAAACGAACGAATGAGGAAATATAAGAAGAAGAGATAAAAGTGATTATATTATGAAGAAATTATATAAAAAAAGTCTATTGTCAAGGTCGACGTTGATCCGAAGCAGCGAGCAAAATTATGTTTCCGATGAATATATTAACGCGCCTGTCATTCCGTCTCATTATCGCAGCTAGTAAAATTAGAAGCTGCGCGCCGCCGGAGAAATCGTACGACACCGTTTTATCGTCGCCAGACGAGAAAAAACACGAGATTTCAGATATCTCATTCGTGGCCGATAGGAAGTCAAGGGGCACGTCCGAGAGACGGGGCTTATAGTCGTATGGACGAGTAGAGTTGAAGAATGAACATCAAAAATATTGTTCGGGGAGACGTATAATATAACAAACGTCTGAATAATTTTTCCCCTCTTATCTCTCTGTGCTTGATCAAACAAGGACGAGAATAATACGCTGAATGCGCGACAATCAGTTGTATTATCGCGTTGACACAATATTAATAATTTATTTAGAATTATTTAGTTTTTTAAATTGTTTTTTTTTATCTTATTAATACTTTATATTATCTGGCATATTATTTTGCCTCTTATAATGACTGATTGGATTAGAGACGCATAGAAAATCGTTGTTGTAACTCTTCTTTTAAGAGTTATCATGCGTAAAGTGACTTATTATATAAAAGGAAACATGTCATAGACACGTGGAAGAAGTACATATGTCAATATTGCAAGAGAGAGAGAATAAGATTATTCTGGTCTAGACCTTCTCAAAGCGTCCGCGTGAGTTTATGTTCGATATATAATATCGTCAGCGAGAAAATACAAGATATTATGATTATCGAGAGGAGGCAGGAGTGTTTATGCCTTTACACGTGAAGTATTGTTGAACCGACAATGCGTCGGTCAATTACATTTTTAACAATGGAAAGTGCACATGTAAAAGCATTAACGTATACGCGCTTATGTTTTAATTCAAGCGCATTCTCGCAAGTACGAAATAAAATTTATGCACAGCGTACACAGATAACGATATTTTTATAGATAATAGGAATATATCTTTTAATGAGTTTGCATTGAAAGATAAAGTTCTGAGAATCATATCTTTTCATTATTTTAATCAACATATTTGCAGCAAAAATAGAAAAAAATGAAATATTGCAAAGGAAAATTTAATTCGCGGAATAACGTTTGCAAGGAGAGAGAGAGAGCACATTGCAAAAATGCTTATGTAATACATTTTCACGGTATTTTATCAAAAACTTTTTTTATATTACTTTTTTTACAGTTTACGCATACATTTTTACACATTCGTAAATTACAGGCAATTAAACAAAAATAATCAAGAAGATTGTTATATTTGCATTTAGATCAGTTTTTACATTACTTTGTTAAATTTTTATTTAAAAAATAAATAAAATAATATACTTTTATGTATATATTCATCGCTCCGCTATTTTCAACTAATTAATTTAACACGTAAATAAGAACATTTTAACAGTAAAAAACATAAGTGATTTTTTTATTTAGTTCCTTTATGCGTGTTTTATTGTTTTCTTCACCCCATTCGTGCAAAACGATGCGAATATGCATATATGTATATGCACTGTCATAAAGTGTCCCGCGCTCGCTGACAAACAATGTTGATTACTGTTTACATTTTTTTCCTGACGCGTGCTAATTGTCAGATGTGACAAAAACAACACGTCGTCTGATATTCTATCACATAAAGTACTGCTATATGTTATGACTGGAAGATGCCTTCTCCGCTTCCGCGCATCGCCCAGCGCGACTTTATTCTGTTAGATTATCTTCAACAATCGGATGATGCAAGGAGCGGCGCGTATTGATAAGTCGCTCTTATCCGAATACTATAATTATGCAAAAGTATAACCGAGTCTCATAAATGTCATGTAACGCCGATTCAATGTTCAATGTCAATTACGCAAAGTAAAAATGAGATCGACGTGATTAGCCGGACGACGCCGGCGTGATGATTTGATTTCTTTGAAATAACTTTCATGTAATTTTTTTTTTTTTTTTTTTTTTTTTTTTTTCAAAAGAAAAAGAAAACCAACACAAATCGATACTAAATTATTCCGAAATAATTCCGAAAAGTTACATAATGTACAGCTGTTTAGTTTGGTGTTGTGACGCAGCTATCAACAAACATAAATTGTCGAATCAGTAAACTCACACGATAAAGATAAGTCCACAATTTGTATCACCGCGGTTATTTTTTGCGCGATATTCTCGCACATTTGCGCTTCGAAATAAAAAAAAACAAGATTAATTGTAAGCGTGAAGGAAGATTTACGTGAAGATTTACATGTCGTAGATTCTTTTCGCAAGATTTCGTTAAGTTTTAGTTAATGTTCGTGATACGTGAATAAAAAATTTAATATCGACCTCTTGTAACATTGCTTGTTTTCATGTCAAAGCATACATATTTTTCATTTTTATTCGGTCGTATTTCTCAGACTTTTTTCGAAAAAAAAAAACGAAAAGAGATAAACTCTCTTCAGTGTTACGTGAAAACCCAATGAAACAGCTAATTGTGTCGTGTTTTTGCGCGATGTACAGTATGTTTCTATGTATGATTTGGAATATTCAAATTGTGTGTGTGTGCAAAAGAGTCACAATAAAATTTAAATAATTAAACTTTATTAAATCGGGTAATTTACGCGATGAAAGCTCAAAAGTGTATTCAGTTGTTGATACGACGTTTTTATATTAACGAGCTTTGATACGTTTTTGCCGCCCGTTTTTGTTTTTTTTTTCAGAGTTAACATATAAAAATTAACTGCATCTCTCGCGTCATCCGGAAGAAAATCGTCATAAAGTGTACAGAGTGTACGGGTAAAGATGACAAAATTTAAATACTAGGATCAAAATTTAATTATTCTATAATGAATGTACATTTGTAACAAGTGACATTTGTGACTGTCGAATCTTCGGCAAACACATCTCGCTTCTTCGGAAACGTCGGCTCATGTTGATGTTAGTACAAAGATCGCCAGAATAATCCTCTTCTCAGCGTCGTTTGTACTTTGTTTTCAATTTTAGTGCTTAGCACCAATCTCGTCCTTAGTAATTTTTCTAGCCCAATCTCTCATACGAAGACTATCGACAATTGAACCCCGTGCCTTTTAGTCCCGTCTCTAAGCCGGGGCTATTGTATTTCCAGGACACGCCTCTATCGCCGGAATCTTCGGAGTCTTTGAACGGACAACCGCGTCGTCTTCCGTAGCATATATCGACTTCGCTTCCTGTTTCTCTTGCTCGCTCTGCCACTGCACCTGTAATACAAATAACATTGATGGATTTTAAAAACATTTCTTTTCCAAAATTCCAATGTTAAAAAATTATTAAAAAAGTTTCAACTCATTTTTGTTTTTTATGTTTTTCATTTAAGATCTTTTTTTTTTGAAAATACTGAAGCACCTTTTGTTTGTGTTGTTTGACAGCTTCAAGACACCTGTCCATAACCATTTTTTCCGTCAATACACCGTCCTCTGAGGCGTAAGCGGCCGCCTGCCACGAAACCCCGAGTTTCGCTAATTCTCTACCGGACATTCCTTCCGTCAGATCTGCCATTTTGCTGCACAGCGAGCTATAATCGAATTGAGCGACTTTCAATCTCTTGTTGCCCTCGATGGCCGGCTGAAGAACGAACTTGTCGAAGTAGAGGCGAACTAGACGCTCGCGCTCCTCGCGACCTGGAAGACGGAATTCCACCATCTCGTCCAATCGATCGTTCACCGCCCAATCGAACTGTTCAGGCGTATTTGAAGCGAGCACAAGCATGAACTTGTTACTCTGTTCGCCGGTGCGATACAAGAACGCATTCAGCATCGCTCGCAAATCTTCGGATATGTGCTCGCTCGAGCGTTTCCGCAAAAACGCGTCCGCCTCGTCGATAAACAGCAGCAGTCCCTTCCGCGACGTTAACGCCCAATCGAATACCTTGTGAATGGCGGTTACGCCGTCTCGGCCGAGCGGCGCTAGATCGCCGCCCGTTACGATCGCGTAGTCCATATTCGAGTGCTCCGCCAGCTTCTTCGCGAACATCGTTTTGCCGGTACCCGGTGGACCGTGCATCAGTATGTTTCTGTACATGCCGCGATTCTGCTTCGTGTTCTTCGTGGCAATTGCGATGTCACGCAGCCGTTCCTCCAGCTTCGGCGCGAGAATCACACCGGACAGTGCGTCCGTTTGTTTGCTCTTCAACCGTTTCGTCGCAAGAATCGGATGGCGAACAGTGTCAATGAGCGAGAACCGCGAAGTTTCACGCACCAACGACGGTTTTCCCAGGCGGGACTCGATGTAGCGCGACGCCACGCTGGTCGAGCCCTTGGCAGTGTATATTCCGAAAGCCACGAGCGACAGTCCGCCAGCCGCTGCGAGAATCTTATCCCAGTCTTCGAGCAAAGCTTTCGCCCCTGAGCCCAATACTGAACCAGCTGTTCTGAAAGAAGTACAATAATTATATACAATTCATAAAACAGATACGAGTATCAATGAGATAATTGTTTACTTTATAGACTCTAAAACTGTAATTCTCTTCTCCGAAGCTTTTAATCTAATCTGTTCTAAGTTAAGATCCTGATTTTCTCTATCAATCTTTGCTTTGGCTTTTAATTCTGCCTCTAATTTTCT
The DNA here is from genome assembly GCA_014825645.1 of Pseudomyrmex dendroicus. Classification (NCBI taxonomy): domain Eukaryota; kingdom Metazoa; phylum Arthropoda; class Insecta; order Hymenoptera; family Formicidae; genus Pseudomyrmex; species Pseudomyrmex dendroicus. Next base: position 19,417 of record QVNZ01024767.1, on the reverse strand, counting down.
CATTTCATTTTTATGTCTCAATTCCATCTCGTGTTCTATTGTGGCTTTCCTCATGGCTTCTTGTTTCGCCACTGATTCTTCCTGTCTCCTTAGATTCTCATCATTCATTTTCTGTTGCTGTATTAATTGATCCTCGTAACGTTTTCTAGCTAATTGATCTTGATACTGCGCCCTCATTTGATGCTGCTTGGTCTCTTCTTGTATAGTTTTTCTTCTCTCCTCACCTTCCACTCGCTTTTGCTCTGCTTTAAGCTGCTCGATGCTAGCTTCGTACTTTTTTAATTCAGTCTGCAATTCTACTTGTTTGGTAGTTTCTTGCAATTTGGATAGATCCAATGCATCTTTTGCATGTTCTGTGACAAAATAAACTCAAATGTTAGTCTGTTTCAATATGGTATCTCTGATGTTGTAAACAAAGGAAATATATTTGAATTAATTGAGTTCTATATTTTCTGTAGAATATTACTTAGCTATTATATTAGTGTCTCTCTTACATATTCCATCTATGCAACATTAAAACAAAAGCAATTTAAATGCAAGATTCTTCCTCGCGTTAATATTCATTCATGATTTGAGAAAAAAACATCACAATGTGCGTTGTGTAAATTTGTATTATTTGAAAGAAATAATAAAAATTGCAATCAATATAGCGACTTTAACATCGTTTTGTCAGCATCATCTGCAAAGACTCTATTTTTAGCTTTTCCCGAAAATCGTTACTTGTCGATCGATCGACGAACTTTCCGCGGAAAGTTGCATCATTCCGCGCACGAGGTATTCTCTCCCGCATGTCTAACCTCAAAACAGCGGCTTACGTAATTGCGCGAGACTGTTCGCCCTATAAGTGTGAGAAAAAAAATATCGTACTGGATCTTTCGAGTTCCTTGGCGGCCGCGGCGGCCCGTTCCAGCGCACTCGAGTCGAACCTGTACGCCTCCATGGAACCGCCGATCTTCGGTGGAGAACCGCCACCGCTGCCGCCGCTGTCACCGCTGCCGCCCGCAGCCGGCGGCGGTACAAAGTGCGAGAAATCCTGTGGCGGCTGCGAATTGCGGTAGCCGAACAACCACGACATTCTTTCTACGGTTGATCAGCGTCCTCAGATAATCAATTACAATCGTGCACCTTGCGATACTTTCTCACGACACCCGAGATGAATGAGACAAACCTCAATGCTTGTCACGTGTACGGCCGTTCAGAGGTTGTGCTCGTCATCTTCGGATATCAGAAAGCAGACCTGATGCGCGCTGCAGTTGTAGCGCTCTTAGTGCCAACTCCACCAACTCTGAGTTAACTCAGCTGATAAGCGTACAATCCCCCAAAGAACAAAATGTCACCCTAAAGATGTCTAAAAGTCATCTTAAAATTTACTTAAACTTCATGATGAGCGCACAGCAGACACGCTATTTTAACTCGATCGATCAAAACTTCATTCAGGATCAGACCTACATTTTTGCATTGCCAGCGGGATAGTTGACAAATGAGACGAACAAGATACAGAATAGCTCATCACATAACGTGTAACTTGTTTATTCAATAGCATTACATTTCACAGATGCGCTTATACAGAGATTTCGTGCGAGAGACTGCTGTATACGTACACAGTGTACATATACAGTAATAATAACATAAACAAAATAATAATCACAAAGCACACAGGTACACCTGTATGATATTACAAAACAGTTGGTCCGAGTTATAATAAAAATAATAGACAAAACTTATCACGCAGTACTTGTGAAATTAGACAATTGTAAACTATATTTTCAAATACATTTTGATATTTGTAATATCAAAGCTGCAACGTATTTAAGTAAAGGCCGTGACATCTTTCATCTGTATTTTGTGTAAAATAATTTAATCATGCTAATAATTCCAAACATGTTCAATTAGCAAAAGTTTCGTTGTAACAATACATTTTGTGCAATTTGGCATGCACTTATAAATATACAAGGTATGAACATAAATTTAAATATTAATTTACATTTAAATATATATATAATATGTAAACACGACACGAAATATTCGGAACAAGACATTAAATATTAAATATAATACTATACATTAGCACAGTGATGCAAAATATATTTGTGTTATTTTCAAGCACCTAAAATATATATGCAAGAAAATATAAAATATTGCATCTCACAACATCTGTCTATCCTATCAATAAATATATCATTTTTATTAGTTAGATAATCCATCAGTCTTAATCAAGTAACGGATCATTGTTTAAAGTGTTGAATGGAAGTATGGAACAACAGACTGTTTTGTACTTCGACGGTTTTGATTGCCGCACACAGCGCAATTTGCACCAGATCAATACTTTCTGCAGAAATATCTGCAGCGATCGCTGTTACTCTTAAAACGCGAGCTTTTTTTTTATTAACATTGTATAATTCCCTTCTTAATTTGAGATTCACGTTTTATTTATAAATATTTATGTTTTTACTCTTTTTTTATAAATTTTGATTTATAAAAGAGAAACAAATCCAAAATTTATGAAAATTTTTAAAAATGTAAAACATATTTCACTTCCTTTAAGAGTAAAACATACTGTTGCTACTATCGACATTTTACTCAAATAATTTTAATCAATATTTTAATGAACTACAAAACACAATAAAATGCCCTATACACATCATATACATACGAAAGCCACTTATATAAATAGAGCACGACAATGTTACTGGCCACACGTTGTGACAAATAAATCAAATAAATAATTCTATGAGTAAATTAAAAAAATAGAATAATTTTTTGAGATTTGGCGATATTCCCGCTTGACTTAAAGACACATATAGATGAAAAATAATATTCCATTTAGCATGCCAACAAAATAGTTTATCTGTATCCTTGAACGTTCGCGCAGCCTGAAATATATATATATACCAGAGTGAAAATATGAATATTATAGTCTCAACGAGATTTTTATCGCGCACTATGTGATTGTGTCTCTTGATGAAAATTTATATCAAAAAATATATTTGATATATCGAATTGTTTTTGGGAATAAAAGAGGTAAATCTTACCTTTGCTTGGAAGGGCTGAAAGGGGACGGTGGATTGACGCCGGGTATACTGCTGTCCTTGTAGAGAATGAACCAAGTGAAGCTCGTCATCACAAGTCCGCTCATCGTCGCCTTCAACAGCCAGTTGTATCGTCCGTAAATCGAGACTAGAGTGTCAGCAGTTGCTTCTGCATACTGACCACTGACGTTCAAGAACCTATCCGCTGACAATTGTTTCACGTCTACTTCGGATAGAACGGACATACTCGGTATTGTATCGTACATCTGAGTAACCGACGGCATAGAGTACCGATTGTTGATCTGCCACGGCATGAGTTTCCCTAAGGGCAGATCATGAGAAACTCACATCAGCCAACATAAATCTCTGGTCGTGCATAGAGAGATTTCGTAAAAAATACACTCTGATTTAAAGGCGTAAAAATGAACGAAGATGGTCACAAAGTGATAAGAGAAAGAGAGAATACGGTAATGTAATGTGAAATAATGAGAACACCGATCAGTTTTTTCGGTTCTCATCTTTGATTCGTCACGACCGATGACACAAAGAGATGCTTTTTCGAGTGATGAGACGGCCTTCGGTAAATGCGGTCACGGGCGACACGGATTTCGCGTACAAACGCACGCTGAAATGCGTTCTCTCCGAAAGAAAAGATCGCGTCGGAATGTATCATATATCCAAATAGGCCACGTGTAAAAATATACTCGAGAATAACTCGAGAGCGCTATGTTGCACCGCACAACACGTTAACGCGCGCTCGTAAATCGCGTGTTTAAATTTCGCCTCAGGAATGCAATACAAAAAAAAAAAAAATTGCCAGAAGATCCTCGTTTTTATAATGTTTTAACTAACACGCGTGAAGTGGTCATGTTGTTACATGTTCTTTTTCAAGAAGAACCAAACTTCTACATGAAATTACATTAATTTTATAGCGTTAGACTGTTGTATTATTGCGTGAAGTGTGTGTGTTAATTTAATGGTTAACATAATATCAAATTAAGAAACAAAGATTTTATTGATAACAATTAGAACATAACAATTCGAAACGCAAAAAGATCCCCTACAGAATGCCGTGTAAATATTTCAAAATATATATCAAATGCATTTTTCCAGTTATACATTTTCAATTTTTTACTTGCGTGATGAACACACACAAATGTAAGGTGTACATTCCAATATAAATTAATTATTCAATTATATATAAATAAAATATGCACTTATTTTAGAGAAAAAAAAAGCAAATTATAAGTAGCACAACTGAGAACAATGACACGCATTGGTGGAGAAAATGTGATTACAAAATACAGCAAGTTAATCTTATCGATATGTATATGTATATATATACAATTATTATCATAAATTTGTACGGTAACCTTGACGTAACGCAATTTTGTGCGTGCATACACACACTCACACACACACAAGTTCTTTTAACGGAAAATAAAACTTGCGTGTGTTTGACATGACAGTTCAACCTGAAAGTTTACTATCCGTGTGACGATCTTACTATACGAAAATGATTCTTCTTTTGTGGAAACGATTCAGATCGCTGGGAAGAGACCTTTTAACAAAAATCAAAACAAAAAGCATGCATTTAATAGTCATCATTTAACCTCAACGGACATCGCCTGTACGGAAACGACGACTTGCACGACCATCGTTTCACAGAAATTCAAATGGAAAATTAAAATAAAAATTAACGCGAGTCACTCGCTCACCGTAATTTATGCAGAACTTCCACAGAACCATCGAGACTGACAGCGTTAAAAACGTGAGGCTGACCGTCGACTCGCTCACGCGAAGTTTCGTCCAAAACCGCATCGTTGATGTCTCCTTCCCGTTCTTGGCGAATGCCTTGCTGTTGCCGTTCGTCAGCAACGTCGTCTCGTTCCTCCGATCCAGTATCGTCGTCGTCGTCGTCTCCATCGTTCGGCGTGTGTTGTCGATCGAGCGCGTAAACACACATACGTTACGATCTAACGTCGTTCTCGCCGCGCAACTGACAATCTCAATTGCCGCTTCTAGTCGGGTTTCCAAAAATAAGAGTGATCGTGTGTTGTGTACACAACATACACACGCTTCTCTTTGACGGACACGAGCGCACATGCGCGTTCCTTTCAGCAGGAACGTACGTACACGTTAGAAGTGTCACGTAGTCAGACTATTCTCTTCTATTAGACGCGAATTCTTTTACTTTTCTCGGAAAAGCGGAAGACTTGTCTGATCACGTGGCGTGTAGTCACATCTTGATATAATGTTAAAAATATTTTGCGTAACTTGCGCTAGTTTTAGATGTTTCTTCTTTATTTATATTTGCCAGATTCTACTCAATCATGATACATAAATAGAAATAAGAAATAAGAAAAGTTACGCGAAATTTATTTAGTGACACTTGATCTGATAAAGTGAAAATGAGAGTCTGTATGTGGCGTACACTCGAATGTGCAGCGATCGATATGTTGTACGATTTAAATATATCGGATCGATTTAAAAACACAGAGCCCACTTTGAGACCTACTCCGCTATCTACGGAGTTGGGGTTGCGGAGTATTCGGACACCGTCATTGACCAATCAGGGTGAGCGAAAGTGGGGTGAAGAGACGCGAGAGATCCGAAGAGATGACCGCATTTGCCGTTCGCTCGACTCCTCGAGGAATCGAGATAGCAAAGTTGGCCGTCGACGAAACACGCGCGCCAGTCAACCGTTAGTGCGCGCGGGTCGGTCGCGCGCGGTGGTTGTTCGTGGTGATTGAGTCGTTTTCGTGGTGAAGTTCTTGCGGTCAATAATATAGTAGCTGCGACTCGTCGCGTGCGTTACGTGCACAAGGGAGATGGCGAACCACGACGACGTCGGCATCGGCGACTTCGTGTTGCTGGACGAGATCACCGTCGAGCGTGTAGTGGAGAATCTTAAGACGAGGTACGCCGCGCATACAAATCGTCCCGCCCTGTTTGGAGGTAACCCGGCTTTGAAGTTTGCGGAATCGCGGACGCGATGACAGGTGGACGGCGGCGGGGAGCGTTCGTCCGCGCGCACGCGTCGCGATTCCTCGGTTCGCCGCTACGCCCGCGAGAGGGCGTGGCTTGTGCGTCAGCAGGTGGTCGTATTGATAGTAAAAGGATTGTAGATTAGAAAAAGAGAGAAAGAAAGATAAGATGGATATAAATGAGATAAAGGATTATGTGTGTACGTGTTTTTCCATCTCTAAAATTAAATCTGACAAAAAGAGTATCAAAAAATGTATAATAATACAATATGTATAAATACTATATCGTGTAACCGTAACGTGTACATATTTGTATAACATTATGTATAAAATATATACAATTTGCCGCTTTAAAAGTTTTTAAGAATTAAAAAAAAAGACAAGAAATTATAAATATTGATTAATGTTTATTACAATTTTTTAATTTTGTTTTTCAAAAAATAAAGATGTATAAAGAGCGAGACAATTAATTACACAGATGACCTTGTTCTGTGCTAATACGAAAAATATGATATAATAATCGCGTACAGAGATGCGCATCTGAAGTGACTTTATTTTACAGGAAGATAAGAGGAGGAAATATGAAGTAATGTATCTCTCTGCTGAGCCTTCCGCTTCTCTCTTATCTTTTACGTGTTTTAACACAAAAACATGAAAAACATCGTCATTGTGTTTTCCTCTGATTACGTGCGATGTGTCACGAATTCTAATTTGTCTCGCCGACGGTGAAGACAAGACATCCGAGGCCACATTTCTCAACGGAAACAACCTTCGTCAGTTAATCTCGGTCAATGATAGTCCGAGAATCTATTTCAGAGAATCTGCAAACACTGTTATTTCTTTTCCAAATTACACGGAGGTGTGCGCGAAAAAGAAAAATTAACTGCAATTAGCGCCATTTAGCGTCGATGCAATCGCACCTCATTGCTGTCATTTGAGATCCAATTGTAGACATTGTGGGTTTGGTGCAATTTCTACTTGTAGATGACAAATTTATCTTGTAATATGCGCGTGTACCTGTTGCACATGTGATTACGTGTATCGCTTTGCGACGGAAAAGCGCACCACTCACACGTAACACGTGTACATACATACGCCGCAAATATCAGAAAAAACCGCACAGAGAAAGAGAGAGATAGAATAATGTAATTAAGGATAAAAAACAGACATTAATTCTAGAACCCATATGTTGGTAACAATTTTATTTAATTTTTTATATACTTGAATTAAATTTTTTCATTATTTAATTTAATTGTGTAATTTAAAAAAAAATAGAAAACGTGTTCTCTCGAGAGAGAATAGCGAAACTAGAACAAAAATTTTACGCAGTGAGAGAGAGCGCGGCTTTCTCTTAGTACTAATTCTGAAAATTGATAAAATTTGTATCTTTATAAAAAAAAATATACACGCTCTCTGGATACGCTTGCAAGCACCGAAGGTTGATGATACTCACACGCGCGTGACGCATTTTCTCGAGAAATGTATATTCATGAGGAAAGATGAATGACGCTCTGATTCATCATGCGCTCGCAGACATGTTACACGCATACGGAAAATCTCGAATAGATATTTACTTTTTTATTGGATCGCGTTAAAGTCGCGAGTCGATCAATTAAGCAGAAATATCTGATCGGATAAGGAAATTTTTAATTAGATATTTCCGATTAGATAAGTGTAGGATTTTTTTATATGAAACAATCATAGGAAAACAATCATACGAAAAATAAAGTAACGAGTGAGACAGTAAAAAAACAATTGTGCGATTAACATAAAGTGCGATTTTTTGGAGAATGGTAAACTAAATAATTGCGATGAGATCTAAAAACATTCGATTGTTGCATAAATCTCATTTATAAAAAGGAAATTTTCTAAAAAGAGACAACGTACTATTTACTTTTCGGGTGTTACAACGTTTATCTAATCTACAGAAAGTAGATTTCCTATTGATAGAGAAAAGTATACTATCGTATACTTTTTGTTTCAGCTCGCAGCGTGTCGTAATGCGTGCGTAACTGTCCACGTGTTATTCTACTTCGATATATATTTTGTCTGCTCATTTCTTACACTATACAGATTTCAAACAGGTTCGCCGGATACTTTTTCCGTGTGCTTCTACGGAACTAATGACCGCCACCCTTCTGCCGTTTGCATATTGATCGGCAACTTTCACGAAAATAGGATACAAGAAAATGCACACACGCGACGTGAGATAAAAGATTTCACAGCTTTATTTAGCGTAAAATTATCCGAAAGGTGAACTGAATTGTTTGTTTAAATCTTAGTGTGAAATATGTCTTACGGAACCTGCGAGATTATTTTGACCAATTTTAACATCGCCAATTCACGTTGATACATCGTATCCGACGCCAACGCGAGACAAGCGGTAATGCTCGAATAGCGTTCGCAGAGAAAAGACGCGTATCTTAGGACACACGCCATGAATATTATGCGGCTCGCGTAATCCTTATCGGGTTGGCGATGAGTCATCGTCATTTTCAAGTATGGATTGTATGGATTTCTCGTCATGTGCGGAGCCGCACACGCGATTATTATAACTAATTACCAACATGACAAGTATTGTGCATTATATGTGCGGTAAAATTGTTTTAATAATGTTTTAATAATAATTTTTGAACAATTAAAGTGTTGAACAATGTAGAAGTGTTTTGAAATTTTATTTTCAACTTTTTAAAAAAACCTTTTTTTTAAAAGAAAAAGTATTATTTTTATTTATCTCTTATTTTCACTTATCTCGAGGTTTGATATTTTGTACAAGTCAAATATAAACTGAGAAAGACAAAACTAATTATCGTGTATTGGATGTCATTAACTTCAACTTTTTTCTATAGATGTAACTAGATATATTTTTGCATTAGCAAGCGCGCAATTGTTAAAATAAGGACAAATGACTCATTATATATATCGGCAATCTCTTCGAGTCGATTTCCAAAGCGATAAATCTTATCTTCGTGAAAAGATGACAAAAGACCGAGTTGTTGCCGTGAAACATTAAGCTAAACATGACATTTTTCTGACCTAGAGAAAATACTTTGTGCATTATGTCACATGTATCTTTTGCGCGCACATATATGTGTGTGTACACCTCTAATATAAAATACTAAAAGTACGTGCACATTGTATGTTTGAATGTAAGAGGATTATTACCTCGTCTCGAAGAAGAAAAATATTTATTTTAATAAAATTCTTGGTCTCACTTATTTACTTTATTTTCATGTTTTTCTTTTCTGCACTGTTTGCAGATTTAATGGAGGAAAGATTTACACGTACATCGGCGAGGTTTGCGTGAGTGTGAATCCTTACAGAAGCATCAATATCTACGATGCGCAGTACATTAATAAATACAAAGGTATAGTCAAAATACGCGCATGTGCGCTCTGAAGTGTTATTACACGCAATTAGCTTTTAAACTCTTTAAGAAAATAATTTTCGAAAATAATTCCCTGAATCTTCTTTTCAGGCAGAGAACTGTTCGAAAATCCGCCGCACATTTTCGCGATCGCCGATGCGGTGCATAAAGAGATGAAGCAACAGGGCAGGGACACGTGCATAGTGATAAGCGGGGAATCCGGATCCGGGAAAACGGAAGCCAGCAAAATCATCATGAAGTACATCGCCGCTGTGACGAATTTAAGCGGTCAGCAAGAAATCGAGAGGTACATAAATCGTCACTCAAGAAACAAAATGGCAATTTCGTTATCAGCTCTTGCTATCTAATCTATCTTAAGCGAGCGATAAGATTGACTCTAATGTATTTAAAAAAAAAAGAAATAATTATTGTGGATTGTCGTTAATTACATAACGTTCTTAATGCGCAAACTGTCATTAATAAAACATTAAGAACATTCCTCCTTTTTACAACACAAACAAGCAACAAAGTACGAAGCGTTTCTCTCACATTCTTTTAGGGTGAAGAACATTCTCATTCAATCCAACTCGATATTGGAAGCGTTCGGTAATGCCAAGACGAATCGGAACGACAACTCGTCGCGATTCGGAAAGTACATGGACATCAATTTCGATTTCAAGGGGGATCCCGTAGGCGGCCACGTGACCAATTATCTTCTCGAGAAATCGCGGGTGGTTTATCAGCAGAAAGGAGAGCGTAACTTTCACTGCTTCTATCAGGTAACATGGCTCACTCGCACCTGCTCGATAAATGTCTTGCGTAATGTTTTGACGCGGCTGTGTTAGAAGTTATTATATATAGAGATCGGTTATGCAAACTATACACGCGTCTAACGAGACAATTCTGCGCGCTTAATTATTAGTTACTGAGTGGCTGCAGCGAAGCCGAATTAAACAAGTTGCGTCTGGTCCGCGACCCGGCCGCTTACTACTTTGTCGGAAATGAGAACAACAATAAAACCGCCACTTCCGACCGAAGCGATTACAAAACCGTCAACACCGCCATGGGAACTCTCGGATTCGCCTCGAACGAAACGCAGACCGTGTGGAACGTCATCGCCGGTATTCTGCACCTGGTGAGTAATAATTGACATAATTGCTGTAACATAACAGGAATATTCTTCTTGACGTTGCTTAATCATTTGTTGTTTGTTTTCAGGGTAATATCACTTTTAGACTGAACGACGACAAGCTTCTGATTGAAAACAAAAGTGCTTTAAACGACACCGCCAACTTGCTGTCTATCAGCTCGAAAGAATTGAGCACCGCTCTTTCGCAGAGAGTCATAGCGGCGGGCGGTGAGGTCATGCAGAAGAATCACACTCTGATAGAAGCCGAGTACGGTCGAGACGCATTGGCGAAGGTATACGTTAAAGGCGCGCTCGTCTGGATTTATTTTCTTGACGATTGCGACGTTTTCCACGATGTGTTCGTCGGGTATTGAAAGAGATCTTTGTGAATCTTTCAGGCTGTGTACGAACGATTGTTCACATGGATAGTATCGCGCGTCAACGGCTCAATCAATGTGAACGACAGCGATAACATGAAGAGATACGGAACATTGATCGGCGTGCTCGATATCTACGGTTTTGAAATATTTGACGCGAATAGCTTCGAGCAGTTTTGCATCAATTATTGCAACGAAAAACTGCAACAACTTTTTATTGGTGAGTGTGTGAACACTTTTAAATCGAAGACACGCGAGAGATTGTTGCAAATGCGATTGTAAATATTCTGTCGCAGAATTGGTCCTGAAGCAAGAACAGGAGGAGTATCAGCGGGAAGGAATAGCCTGGCAAAATATTGAATATTTTAACAATCAGATCATCTGCGATTTGGTCGAGCAATCTCACAAAGGAATCATCGCGATTATGGACGAGGCCTGTCTCAACGTTGGAAAGGTCACAGACGAGGTAATTAGAAGACAAGGAATTTAGCCATGAAATATTTTAGTAGCGATTAAAAAATAAAAAATAGCGGGCAAAAATGGCTTTCTCTAGATGCTACTCAATGCGATGGACAAGAAGTTAGCGGACCATAAACACTATACTTCTCGACAATTAAAGCCGATGGATAAAGAATTGGAGCATAGAACGGAGTTCAAGATCAAGCATTATGCCGGCGATGTGATTTACAACATTAACGGTTTCCTCGACAAGAACAAAGACACGCTATTCCAAGACTTCAAACGTTTGCTATACAATAGTAGTAATTCAATAATTAGCAAAATGTGGCCGGAAGGAGCGCAGAATATTTTAAAGGTACGAATATACATTTAATTTTGTAATTTACGCGAGATTTGTATTTCGTGCAATATGAGAAACATATGTAACCAGATCTATTCCTTTAGACGACAAAAAGACCCTTAACTGCCGGTACGTTGTTCCGTAACTCCATGATCGCGCTGGTGAAGAATCTGACGAGCAAAGAACCGTTTTACGTCAGATGCATAAAACCCAATGAGGTAAAATCTCCGGTTGTGTTCGACGACGAGAGAGTTAATCATCAAGTGAGATACTTGGGACTTGTGGAAAACATATTAGTCAGACGAGCTGGTTTTGTCTATAGACAGCGATACGACAGATTTCTGAAACGGTATTCTAAATCTAAGAAACGCTTGGAAAACTATTTAATTGTATAAGCGTTTGAAATCTACGAATAGATTTAATGTTTCCAGATACAAAATGATATCGCAGTACACGTGGCCGAACTTCCGCGGTGGAAGCGACAAGGACGGAGTACGCACTTTGATGGAAGAGAAAGGTTTTTCGCATGACGTTAAATACGGCCACACAAAAATATTCATTCGCTCGCCGCAAACTCTGTTCGCGTTGGAAAAGGTTAATTGATCTATAAATAACGTAATCCGTTTCTCTACACACGACAATGTTCGTGACTGATATTGATTTGCCGTGTCGCTTATCTCGCTTGCAGGCCCGCAGCGATTTGATACCGGGCATCGTGACTTTGCTGCAAAAACAATGGCGCGGATATCTCTGTCGTCAAAGGTACAAGAAAATGAAGGCCGCGTTGGTTCTGATTGAGCATTACAGAAGATACAAACGACGCGCTTACATCATCGAGCTCGAGCGAACGTTCAAAAACGTCAAGAAGATGCGCGGTTACGGCAAGCACTTATCATGGCCGCGCGAGAATTTTGCCATACGACACGCGATACCCGCTTTGAAGAATATGTACGGAAGATGGCGGGCGTGGATGGTGCTCAAAGTGATTCCCCGAGAAGACTGGCCGCAGCTTCGTTTGAAAGTACGTGTGTCTTTTCTATTTTGTAAAATTATATTGTAAATTTAATATAAAATACTCGATCTCGCAGATAGCAGCGGTCACCGTATTGCGTTCGAAACGACCCTACTGGGGTCAGGATCGTCGTTGGGAAGGAAACTATTTGTCCAAGTCGGACGAGAATCCGCAGAGCGATGTCTTCAGTTCTTCAATAAACAATCTTCGGAACACGGATCACTTCAAAACTGTTATGTTCAGTGCATTTATTAAGAAGACAAACAGGTTTTTTTCTCTCTCATTATTGATAATCTTGTCAATCTCATGACGAAAATAACGTAACGCGCGGTCAAATGACGCAGGTTTAACAAGCCGGTAGATCGCGTTCTGGTTGTAACGGAACATGCGGTGTACAAATTGGATAAAGTGAAGTTTAAAAGCATGAAGAAGGGCATGCCGATAGCGGAGATTACCGGACTGAGCGTTTCGCCCGGAAAAGATCAGCTTATTACGATTCATTCGAATCGCGGAAATGATTTCGTTCTGTCAATCACCGCCAAGGACGATAGAATCGGGGAACTAGTCGGCATACTGAGCAACCGATACTATCAGTAAGTATCGATATATGTTAGGATCAAAATTTAAAAAATGTAAAAGCTGCGAATGATATAACATTCTATTTCTACTGATAGACTGCGCGGCGCCGATCTACACGTGACAGTAGACTCAAAGTTCAAGTGCATGCTGGGCAACAAGAGCAAACTATTGCGAATCGAGACGGCGCCTGACGTGAGCGAGCCCACGTTCAAGAAAGCTGGCAACGAAATCATTTACGCGATTCCGTCATCGGTAAGTATCATCGACGGCAGTGTCAACACAAGACAACAAATCCGTACGGCCAGTTAAAGTCTAATTATTCGACGCACACACACACACACACACACACACACACACACACACACACACACACACACACACACACACACACACACACACACAGATATATTTTGTAATAATATATCTTTGATATATACACATATATATATATACATATATATGCTCTGCCATATATTCTAAAACAAAAGTCATTTAACAAAAAAAAAACGTGTTTTTACGTTTAGTGAAAGTATTGTAACTTTTAAAAGTATTATAACTTTTATATGAAATAAGTATTTTTCTCTTAACAATTTTGGCACAAAGAGACTTAAGAAATATTTTTCATTAAACAGTAAGGAGGTTGAACATTCAAAACTTTGAAGCCTTATTCGTTGTGTGCCTACATAATATAAGTACGCTTGTATCGCGAGTACAAGAAAATAAAGATATTTATATATATATATTGTTATCAGCCTTCTGTCGCTATAACTCTTCGACGTCGATGTAAATATTATAGTACCATAAGCATTGTTAGTATATAGTGACGCGAGGACAGGAAGTGAATCCACACAGATGAATTTCAGCAGAGAACGACAGAGCGAATACGTAATTTATGAATGAAAAAGTGGACTTTATTTTTCGTAAAGAGAAATAATGTTACGGTAATGTTATACCACATTTTTCATCGAGATTCTATGAACTGGTGGCCTTCTACTTATACCATTAGATCAAAATATTTTTCGTCCGTTTATACAAATATACATATACAAGGATTATGTACAGGATGTTTTTATATATGCAAACTGAATGTCATAAATAAAACCACAAATGTCCTACATAAAAACAAAATCAATCCAGTCTTTTGCAGATTTTGGATTTTTAGAATACACATAAGTATTATTTATAACATTCAGTTGAAAAACATACTGTATATTAAACCTTGTTTTCAATAAATAATATAAATACATAAAGAAATACGTAACAGAGTACACTCAATGCAAAATGCAATACAAGTTAAATGCATTCTTTCCAAAGAAAGTTTTTATATTTTTCCACATGTACTTAGAATGAAATTCTGTGCAGGAACATATATTTATATTGTATGCGTAAAATTGAAAGCAATCAAAATGTATTTCATGTGATCACGATATTATTATATTCAATTTACATATAAAGAAACTTATACTGTGTATATTATGTTATAAAATCTCTTCATCCGATATTATGTAGTACACATTTACAAGAATAATTGTTAGGAACGAATTAGAAAACATGTTAGAAACTATTTGCTTTTTTGAGTTTATATATATATTAAAAAAAAAAAAAGAAAAAAACAATCGTATTATTTTCATTGGTAATTGTGATTGCAAGACATTTTACAATGTTGAGAGAGCTGTGCCATTGTTAGAAAATAAAGAGAAATTTTCGTCTTCCATGTTTGTTTTTTTACACTCCTTACATTCTACGATTAAAAAAAAAAAAACAACAACTTTCTATTGTTCGACATAACACTGCCGTCATCACGTGGTTTCTATTGTATTTTCTGGTCTGATTTAATATATACATATTATAAAGAGAGAAAACTTTTGTATCACCTTTTTTTATTACTTACAAAAAGCAATATCTTTATACAAAACAGCAGCTAATCGATCCTTTGATACATGTATATGTATCCTAATTCCTTTGGCGGATTTTCTGATAAAGCGACCTGCAATGACAAATGTGTAATACGGAGAAATACGATAGAAATCTATAAAGTACCAAGAAAAACGATACTGAAAGATATAACACTGAAGATTTGAAAATAATCCGTACTTTTTCATCATTAAATATCACCCAACGACCTTCCTTAAGCAAGTGACACACGTAATGACCAACCATCGTTGAGGTACCCATATGTGATATAAAGCCTACTAGTTTATATCCTAAAAAAAAAACACATAAACGCTCTCGTAAACATAACATCTCAAGCAAAAACTTTTCGACCAAATTATTTCGATGATGCGAGAGAAAGGGAAAGAAATATCATAAATCTTGCCAAACGTTCATCTCAAATCAATTCCAATTGTTTCTATTCTACTTCACTCTTAAATTGAGAAATTAAATTAAGAATTTGTCACTCACGTCCATTTCCATCTCTAAATGTTTCTTCCGCTGGAGTCGTACTGGTGTCCATTTCCTGGGCATCAAGTTCAGCTTGATGACTGAAAATCCAATCAGCCGCGCGCTCTAAATTGTTATTGGTCGCCTTGAGAGCTTTCGTTGCCTGTTCCCGTGTGAAACCCATGCTCATCACCATCTCCAAAGCAGCTTCATCCGCCACAAACTTGGTCTCATCTGAAAGTTAATCGATATAGTCAGCCAAATAAAGTCAATTAACTAGGTCCGTTAATTGACTACGAGATACAACCTTTATTTGATTTGACGTCGATTCCTGGCGGCACGAACGAGTCATCGTAGTCGGAATCCGCGATATGCTCCATTAACCAAGTGGTCGCATCGTCGAGACTGCGATTCTCTGTGAAGTACAGAGCGCGCTTGCACGCGTTTGGCGGGAAACCCATCTTACTCAGTTCGTTTAGGAGAATCGCATCAAAAACAAGCGGAGGCGGCGTCACACCGTCCGGCAGCAGTTCCTCGCTAGGTTGCAAACCGTTACCACGCAGAAAGCTCAGATCGACCGTGTCCGGCATTTCCACGGCTACGTCGAGCTTTATGGGTGTCCAGTCCTCCTTTACCGTAAACTTTTTCAAATGAAGTAGCAAATAATCTGGGAAACTGGCTAATCTAGTAGTTCTAAAAAAAAGCAATTATATGTGAAAAATTAATTATGAAAAGTTAAAAAGAACTAATTGACTTTTTTCTTATAATTACAGAAAAAATAAAGTGACACAAAGAGTCTATAATATGAATAACAATCTAAAAGCAAAATTGCATACAGTAAAAGTGTGTAATACAATTATGACAAATATGAATACTCACTTGTGTGCTGTTGTTTTTTCATTCAATGCAGAGCTGTAAAATTGTTCAACAATTTCCGAACGACTGAAAGTCTCAAGGCATGACGATAATTTTATACGAGGTCTCACAAGAGTATTGGAATCCAACTTCTGTCCTTTTGCTTCAGCCTCTTTTTTCTGCATTTCGTACGCAACTACTTCGTCCTTGTTAAGTCGATTAATTAGTTTTAATAATAATAATGTTACTTAAAAAAATAAAGACGTTGAACCAAATACATTACTTTGTTCACCGCAGCTTCCACAGGTATTGGCAGTGGCAGAATATATTCCGGACGATACGTGTATTTCACTTTGTTAGATTTGTCACACTGATATCTTTCTTCCACTTTGAACTTGAAACATTCCGTCGGGCACACTTCGCGTCGATTGTTACGCTAAGACAATCAATTTTCCAACATTAGAATCGTTACAAAATATCTAATAAAAAATTCGAACCGCTGATCGGTGACTTTAACAAAACCTGGATAAAAAATTAACACTTACGTCAAGTAAATTGATCAAGTAAAGAAGAAATTCTTGAGCATCCTGTTGCCGATTCGAAAAAAAGTCGGGATGTCCGCGACCAATCAGTACTTTGAACATTCGCGGAGGAATACCTTTGCGCGACTCGTCTTCTCCACCGGACTTGCTCGGTAGCTCCGAGTACTTGCCGGAAAGCAAACCGACGCCTAATTTTGCCCTGAAAATTCGAGATTTCTTGGATTATGTTCAAATCATCAGCGTGTTTTGATTCGATCATAAATATCTTATCGAAAGTAATTACATTTGAACATTAACGTTTGACGCCGGATCGTGATGATCACGCTGGAATATTTCCGATGCTCTTTCCACGTATCTAAAACAAGCGATTATTATAAATACGCCGACAAACACTACTAGTACTAATTTGCAAAAAAAGCACCAATGGGGAAACTTTTTACATACTTCTTTATAAAATCAGGAATAATGAACAATGTTTGAATGACGCTATTCAAGTAACAGGAATTTCCCAGGTTGGTCAATCCCGTGTAGCCTGGACCGTACAATGGGGTCAATTTGCTGGCAGCTTCCTGCAGGGACACCCACTCGCCGAACTTTTGATTCAGATCCAATTCTAGCTCGATCATCGATTTTTCGGTTTTCTCCATCTGAGCGATATTGATGCCCCAGTGAGAAAGATGAGTAGTCAGATACAGATCTTCCACCATGTCATCCTCGTCGTACGAATAGACATCAGCTTTGCCACCTTTTGTGATGGTGCCAAGCTTCACAGCTAAAGGATAACCAGTCGCTTGATAGTGTTCCACTGCGTGACCATTGCCACCACTACCGTCATAAAATTTACGACCGCAGAGTATGCTACCATCGGTCAAATTTAACCAAAGATTTTGCGTGAGATCACATTTCTCGCATTTCCAACCGCTCGGTGGGATCTTTTTGCCGTTATCCAGCTGCTTCAGATTAGCGGCATGTCTGAAAAAGCATATGTACTTCACTTTCTTATTCAAAATAAAAAAATTAACATACTCAACAGTGCAATAATACACTCTGCGTTTAATTAATTAATGGATGGATTTGCACGCAGAAATAAACTTCTCATATTTACTTTGATTCTTGTCTGATCTCTCCATCCCACGTACTGGTAACAGCTTCTACTTGTGCTGCTGCCCACGAACCTTCCATTTGTAAAATTGTTTTGATTGCATTTTCAACCTATCAATAAATTTTGTGCATTTTAAAACATGATTATTTGTATTTATATGTAATTATCACACATATCAGAATTTCATATATTCCTTTACCTTTCCAGGTAAATTATCCTGTGGATAATTAATAGTTACAAAATTGGGTAGAATAATTATTTTGTAAGTTTCATCATAAGTATATTTTTGCTGATCAGGCATGAATCCATCAACTGTGCCTATTGCTAGTCTTGTAATCTTTTTTTCGGGTCCATCTCCTTGTTCTTCAGTTGGAATCTAAAAAATGTTTTCCTACATATTATATTGCAAGGAAACGGAAGAATGCGTAATTCTAAGGAGACCAACAAATATTTATTCATATTAAGACACATCATAAATGTTATTGTTCTAGATCTCCAGATTTCTAACAAAAGATGATCAATTTTTTTCTCGAAAAACCTCTTTCCTAGTGCGTTTAATGTGAAGGTACACAGGATCGCCGGTCTGAGCATAATATCGCTCCAAGTGATCCTGGCTCAAGCCCAAGAAAGTCGTCAGACTGACATAAAGACCGGCGGGTGAATCCTTGCGAACAAAAAGAACATTTGCCAGTTACAATATTGTTTGTAAGTTTTGCCGGGCGGATTGTCGGTGAACAAAAGACGAGAGGATGCCCTTACTGGCGTGTCGAAGGAATAAACGCACTCATCCTTGTATATTCTGTCTCCCGCTCGTGGAATATTAATCTTGTTCAGATACTGCGTCAATTCCTTCAATTCCATTGTGAGAAAATTATCAACAACACTGAAAATCTCTTTCCAAGTAACTTTTCGTCCTTTTTGAAATCAACGTATACAATACACGCACACCCGGAATATTACAGACCAAACAGCCAAATCATTATCACCAGAGGCGTTGGTTGGCATTTGGCATTCCACACCAGTTTACAAGTAACATATCGCCATCTAGCCGTGGCGCGCGACTTTTAAGAAACAGACGCCATCCAGAAAACTGGTGTCCACGATGCTGAAACTCGATCAGAGAAAACGTTGCTAAAACCAGAGAGAAACCTGAGAGCGGCCAAGCCCATAAAGCCTATGTCACACTACGGATTGAGATTGAGATTGGATTGCAATTTGGCCAATCAGAGCAAAGATCAGTAAACTTAGGATTGGTTT
>QVNZ01024765.1:0-15094 GCA_014825645.1 Pseudomyrmex dendroicus | reverse complement strand
TCCGGGTCGACGACTCTCCTCCACCTTTCCTTCGTCTCCGTTTCTTCCTCCTCTCTCTCGCGGTATTCTCTTTTGCCTTTATTCACTTCGCTGACTTTACGCGACCTGATAAGGTGTAGAAAAAAGGCGGGGAACACGATGCCGAGGAGGTGCAGTTTACACAGTTGGCCAGGCGAGGTTACCTAATTATTTGTTGACTGTCCAATGACGAAACGCTCCGAAGTAAGCGTCACATACGACGCTCGTCTTCTCTGTTCTTTTTCTCTATTGATTTTTATTACTCACGTTTATCGATGCGGAGCGATGCAGGGAGCAAACTATCGGTCACACAAAATGTGCGACGAGCAAAACGCTCTTTGCGATCTCGTCTAAAAATATCATAAGCCACTGATTCCAAGTTAGTCGTAAGTATTTTTCGAAGTTTATGGTCATTAGTTAGCGACTCAAAGCATCGCAAGACATCTGCCACGATTCCTCGTCGTGGCATCAACAGAAAGTTGTCAAATGCTAATGCGCCGCGCGTTAGCGAGACACACACGTCGATTGTCAAAACTCGCAGGCGGCAACGCTCTAGCGCGAGGTCGCCGATGATCGATACTCGGGGCCGAGCCGCGGCGCTCTTCTTCTTATCAACGAGTCGGCAAGCGAACGTTACGTAATTATTTAATTAAATTGTGTCGTCGTTCACCTTCGCGACTAAATCGGAAACTTGTTCGTCTTATTGTTAGGTCGTTTTTCAGAGATTGCAATTTTTTACGTTTAACAAAATTAAAATTTAGTTTTGTCTACAAGAGTTCTCTGTCATATTGTCTCACTTTTGTCGCGTCAAGCGATACTTCAGCGTGTAAAAAAGGTTCGTAATAAACGGTTGCCGTGTGATTTTGACAAAGGTTACGAGATTAGTGGCATCCCACAGCGCGCTAGGATCTTCATCGTGGTATCGAAGAAAGCGAAAATTTTCCCTCTGAGATCTTTGAAAGGTAAAATAGATCCCGAATTTTCCAGGTTATTGTATATTTGTAGTGCTGTTCTGTAGCCCCATATTATACTCGTGCTTGTAATTACATTACTGTCTGCGCCGATTGGAATAGAAACTTTCTTTATGTTCGACGCGCCGGTTCGGGAGCTTCGGCAAGTAGTCATTTATTTTGACTTCTGGTTACTTTATGGCTTATTGGCGGCGACGAAGATGTTCGCACTTTGTCATGCCGCAGGTACAAACACCTCGTCGCACGATGTAAATCTACTTCTCAACGTGTCGCCTCAGTTTTTTATGCATCGTGTTTCCGAAGAAGAAGATCAACACGCACGTTCTTTCTCACCTTTTTTTTTACGAACTTATTAGCGATCGACTACCGCGCCCCGTCAAGAAATTATCGTCGTTTCTCGCGCTCTCGCACACGCTCGTGTCTTGAATCGAAATGAGATCAAGTGTCTTCAATAAAACAGCCGTTCCGCAATTGATGTCAATTGTCGACACATTGTACAAAGCGAACTATTTAACTGCTGTGTATGCAAATATAAATACACACCTATTATATGTATCGTGTGTATATTTCTGCCGTTCGGAATTTAATTGCCGATTTATAAAATTGTCATGATCGGTCGCGCGTAAATTCCCGCTCGTTGGGTCCAGGAAGAGAAGGCAAGTCGGATATTAATTGGAGGCACCTCGACCATTTCCGGTCGATCGATTTTTTTTAACGAGGCTCGGCCGGCCATCGTATCCGGCGTACGGCGAGAGGAAAACTGGAACTCTCGCTCGTTTGCCAAGTGGGTTAGATCGGGTCGGGTGAGGTTTGGTAATTATAAACCTTCGGCCAGTCGCGTGGGTACGACACTAAAATTACTCACGAATTTCCGACTAACGAGGCACCTTTGGCGCCACGAGATATCTCGTTTGTCGTCTCTCCACCCGGTCCCGTCCGCGCGACCTTACCTGACAGATTTTCCGAAATTGCGCGCGGTCGTTACGGGATTCTCCCCCGCGCGACGAAATGAAGATATTCCCGGCCGCGCGATATCATTAAACTTCGCCGGGCGCGGTAAACAACACCATTTAACTTCGCGCAAAAGTTAAGCACGCCAACTTAAAATTCGCCGACGATCCATTATTTAGCGGGCGGAGACTCGCACGGAGCTTTTAATTAACTGCGCGTCGGCGAGATCGCACGAGTTTTGAAGAAAAGTCACACACAGTACGGAAAGAACTTGTTACACGAAACGCCCTTTTCCCGCCTATCGTTCGCGTTTTGATACGCGTGCAAATCTCTCGTATAATTTGTGCGTAATCTATACCTTCATCGCGTTATCAGAACAAATTCTGCGAGAGAAGTTATAAAGTGGCTTGTTCTTCCATTGTTAGAGACGTTTTTCTTTCTTTTCATATTTATATATACATTGAGCGATGTTCTTATATTGTTATTGTACAATAACATATCGAAACCGTGTCACGCGGAAAACGACGAGTCCGCGAACAGCGTAATTTGCACGATAATTGCGAACGTTAAAGTGCAAAAGAGACGAAATAACGGACAGATTCTCTCGTCACAGAGATTGACCGCGTAGTGACGTGTCTTCTTGTCTATGGGGGCCGATCCTCTCCGGCTTTGTCTGCCGTTAGCGGCGCGCGAAGCTTTTTATCTCGAACGCCACTTTTCCACGCGCGTTACGCACACGCACACGCACCCACTCGCTCCCGTTCTCTCCCGGTTCCGTCTTGCTCTCGTTCGCTCTCTTTCCGACTCAACAAGTGGGCCGATGTTTTCGACACGGTGCATAAGACTCGCAGATAAGAGAGAGAGAAGGAGAGCAAAAAAGAAAGAGAGAAAAAGAGGGAGAAAGAGAGAGAGAGAACCACCCACGCTCGCACTCTTCTCGCGTTCGTCTGTCGCATCGGGATACACGAACGCCCGCAGGCAAAAACGATGGCCCTTTTCGCCAGGGGTTGCTTCCTGCGAGCAGCGAAGTTGAAGGGACGAGCGGAATCGTAAAGCGAGTGAACGAACGAACGAACGAGCGAGCCAAACCAAGCAAGTGAGCGAACGGCGATGATGGCGCGCAGAGTGGGGTGCCATAGCGGGATGATAGAGGGGAAAGTGAGATAGAAGCTCTTATGGCTAAGGGGAAGGGAGGAGTGCGGTAGCGGTCGCCTCCCCACTCGACGCGTCAGTCTCGTCGCGTGTTTCGTGGAGAGAGGGTCTGTTGTTCCATCGCCTTCTCGATCGTCTACGCTTCGTTTGTCCAAACTGTGACTGATGGAACAGCGAACGCGCACAAATAGATATTAGTAAACACGATCGCACAGTCTGTGTTGTTTACGTACGCTCGCGTATCGAGGAAAATGCGTCGCGCTCCGTAGAACGCGAACGAAAGTTTCTCCCGTGCCGCTGCTCTCGCGTTCTAACCTCGAAAAACGGCCTCCGACGCCATGCAGCCGGTGAAGCGGCAATCGCGTTCGTCCTGACGCTCGGGGCCACAACCAGTGACGTTTTCGCGACCACGATTTAAACGAACAATGTCGCGCGTCCGTAACTCCGAGTGAATATTCGTGTGTTTGTTGACGCGAAGAGGACGAAGATCGGATATCAACAACGTGATAAGACACAGCGGGGCTTCCGAAGTGCGCGTAGCAAATCCTGCTCCTGCGTTCTCTTTCTTTCAATTCTCTCTGTGTACATTCGGAACAACTGTGACAAGTGCATGGTATGTTCGACCTGTCGCGGACTCGACGTCACATCCTTTTCGACAGTTTCCCATCCGCGGTCGCCGCGAAACGAACTCTCGTCACGTGACGACACGCGTTTCTCAGTAGCGCATTATCTCGATCTCCCTTTGTGTGTTCCTGACAGTAATAACGAGATGAAAATAACGCGGTCTCGTCCGCCGCGAGACCACGGCGTCGCTAGTGCTTGACAGTAGGAAATATTATCGATACATTGATCGCGCGCGATCCGTCGCTCGAACACTCCTCGCGCGGACTTCACGTCAGTTCGCGCCTGTTCTCTCGCGTTTCGCGTCGATTTCGCCGCCGACACGACGAGAGGGATGCAATCTAACACGATACTTCGCTCCGACATCGGCAGCACGGAGAAACTGATGGGCAACAACAATAATCTCAACAACAACGGCTCGCCGGGAGCGGACATAATGTTCCAGATGGAGGACGAGGGACTTACGCAGTTGGGCAGCGTCTTTCAGTCGGCTTACCAGTCGATCGTGGGTGGCGGTCCTCAGGTAGTGTGTTGTTGAAAACATTTCTTGATCACATTTACATACGATTTATTTACGGAGGGAAGGTGAAAGGAGGAAAGTCTATTGGAACTTTCTTTTAACGTTTGATATTTACTCGTATGTAGATGCGACTTAAGTAATTTAGTAACACAGATATCTAAAGAATTTCGATTTTTGTTGAGTAATTAAACAAAGACAATTTATCAAAGTCTTTACAAACTTTTATTCTCTCACTTTATTAAATTTCAAAGCAAATTGCTTTGAAATTTATGTTGATTGTCGAATATCGAGAGAAAAGTGCAATTATCAGCTCCGATCTAATTAATCGCGAAATCGACAGCCATTTGACGACATAAACGTAGAAATTGCATTTTTTTTAAATAATAGACACTGCTCCAGTAATGAACTTTAATTTTATTTCGACGTGATTTTATTTTGCGACAAATGATCGCGCTCGGCTACAGCTCAATCGACTGTTTTCTCGTCAAAATCTGCATCCGATGTAATTTGATCCAAATGATATCTCTCGATATGTATGTATGTGTGCGCGCGTGCACACTATGTAAATATATAAACAAAAAGTGTACATACGCACACAAAGAAGCTATATATCGCGAAAAATCTCCGGAGAACCGGGAGCGAATAGCGGAAGCTTATTTTCGCGGAAAATCTAAATCTTCTTCGAGTTTCCGGCGACGTCTCGCGCGCGGGAAAGGCGTTTTCTCCAAAGCGGATTGCGCGTCAATCGGGAATAGAGAAGTGGCGTTGGGGTGGTAAGGGGAAAAGAGGAAGAGGAGGAGAAGAAGGAAGAGGATGATGATGGAGGGAGAGGGAGACCCGCACGCGTTTTACGATTTTCCCCCGTGGATTCGGCGAAGCGTGCGGAGCACGCCATCGGCTCGATGACGTCGGAATTACGTCACGAATATGGCCGCTGTCACGTGGGCAGGCTCGTCGTCGTCGTCGTCGTCGTCGCCGTCGGCTCGCTCTTTTTGTGTCGGGCGCCCTTCCTTCGTATTATATAGGGTGCTCTAAAGTTTTATGAGGCAGCGCGATGACTTCCTGTAAAATAGATGGACGTCACGTCGAATTTAATGACGACTTTTCATGCGACACGAACTCGCGAAACGCCCTTCGATACGGTCCATACGTCGTCGATCGAAATTGATGATACGCGCCAACTTTCGAGCTGATTTGAATAAACGAGCTCGAGTTTAGATCCAATATATCCGATCTTCTCAGAAATGTCAGAGGGCAATTGACACGAAACGAGTTTGGCATATTGTTCCGGATACACACTTTTCCGTAACCGATGAGTCGGAAGACGCCCGCACGCAATATCGCGTCCCTCTTGAAACTAGAGCAAACGATATCGCTCTCCGCAGATGGGATAAATCCTACATCCTGTTGATATAGCGTGTCCTTTCTTCCGCGCTATCGGTTAACATTATACTTGTTCTAGTTTCTAGCGGAATCCAAAGGTTTATACGCCGTCCGTATTGGCGTAGTTGACAAAACGATACGATTTCTCGACAAACACATAATGAAAAAAAGAATAAATTTCTTTGTCGCAGAAATAAAATGAATAAATGTGAATTATTTGTTTATGTATTTTGTAGATAAAATTTTATCGTGTTTTTTTTTTTAACATCGCGCACATGCATTCCTGGAAACGTGAAGTAATATGCGCTCGAAGTAATATGCGCTTGACATTTCGGCGAAATTTGGGGGGGCGCGATAACACAGAGAGCCGGCTTGTAAGAATTTCGCGAAATCAGAAATTCGCGCGCGCTCTCGAGCAGGGAGAGAGAGAAGGAGAGAGAGTATCACGCCAGGAATGTCGGGATTGCTGCAGCAGCAGTCAGTCAGAGGACAATGTCTATTCCTACATTGCGAGTCGGCGCATATACGGCGAAGTGACTCATCATCCCCGCATTGTTTCGTTAAATGGAATTTCTATCTAATTTAAATGCGGCTTAGCTAGAAATAATGCGATTATGCGTTAGCTTATTCTGTTTGTTAATCTCCTTTGCACACTATTGTTACCCCGACGGCGGGAGAGGGATATGGACGACGCGGAGGGCGCGACGCGAGAATGAGAGAGACGGAGGGAGTGAGTGAGAGAAAGAGAGTGAGTGCGCACCCCCCCTTGTTCTCCTGTCTCCTCCTCTTACCGACTTGCCGTTTTGTACGGCACTGTACATTATTTCAGTACAGTCTACACAGCCGCTAGATCCTCTCTGGCTTATGGACTGTTCTCAGCGGTTCTCCTTTTCGACTTGAAACTGCAAATTTTAATCTGCATCCGTCCTCTGGATTTTCTCAATTAAATAGGATTATTTTCCGAGAGCTTCGACTTATGCACACAATATATGTATATTCAACGTTTTCTTTGATGGCTCGAAACTTTTATTGAATGAGAAATTTGTATTGAATCGCGATGAACACTAGAAAATTTTAATTTAACTCGGTTACTTGATTTTTTTATTTTTTTTGTATCGCTTAATACACGACGCTATATGTATGTCATCAAGTTCGTCGCTTTCTAACTGAATTATGACGGGCGCGATAATGCGCCAATTAAGACGGGAGCTTGTAATACTGGTGCAGCACAAAGGAATCTAATTTAGTACTCCATTTTTAGAACATCGTCATTAATGGTGTAATAGCGCGATATGTAATTACTTATTCCTCGGTCTGGGGCCGACCTCCCTTTTTCATCTCTCCGGCCTTTGGGACCGGCGGCCGGTCGGCTCGATCGGCTCTTCCGACTTATTAATGCTAACGGTACAAAAGTCTCGTAATTATGCCTCTCGCGTTAGCAAAAGACGTATTTAATGACGCAAAGCGTTACGAGACAAGCGAGATCGAGTAGGTCACGCACATTTACGCTGTGTGTTAGATCGACAGCTGTCGGTCCATTATTTTCAGTATCTCTCCGTCGTCAATTTCAATTCGCGTAATTGTCGCTACTAAGAAATAATGTGACTAATAATGTCTAATATCTAATCGAACAAGTCGATTGACACGAATTTACGATGTACATGTAGTAGCAAGATTACAGACGCGCGTGGAAAAAATATCTCGTTGTCAATTAGTGATATGTATATATTTTTTTGTGCTATAATTATGACACATGTATAAATAACACTTATGTAAGTTAAAAATTCAATGAAATGTGAAGATGTGATAAGATCTGCGCGTGTACTCTGTAATGATTGAATCAATTGCAATTAGACCGTTATCGGGCGCTGGTTTTTCCAGTTTGAGCGTCACGTTCGATGACTATAAACGTTTACAACTTTTTTGTTTTATTCCCGGCGATTGTTTGGATCGTCGGAATTTGCGTTGTCGTTCGTGCGGGAAAAAAACTATAACGCGACGAGAATTTCCAGGGCCGTATTTCGCGGAAGTCACTTCGGATTAACTGCATTAAAGTTTCTCCGCGGCTCCCTTAAAAATATTGCAACGGCTTAAACGTTTTTTAACGCCGAAACTTTTGCCTCCCTCGATTTATTCGAGAGCGAAATTATCCGTTATTTACCGACGAGAGAGGAGCGGCAGGAGGAAGAAACGGTGGTGGAAGCGTTTCCCCTCGCTCTTTTTCTCTCTCTTTCTCTTTTTTTCTTTCTCTCTCTTTCTCTCTCTCTCTCTCTCTCTCATTTTTTTCCCGCTTCCCTCATCTCTCGGCGGCGCTTTCGTGTGTCTGGCGAAACCAGTTTTTGATCGCGCCGGGTTAAGGGCGGCCATTTCCGGTCCGCGCGCGCCTTCCTCCCTCCTTACCTCCCCACCTCCGCGTCCCTCATATCCGGTACGGCACTTGCAACGTTTTAAACTCGCTGCTCTCTCTGGTACACTCGGACGACCTTTTTTTCCCGTGAGCTTGTCGGGCGTAAAATCTTCCCCTGGCCTGGCGTCGGGACGACCGGGGGAGGGACGGAGGGAGGAAGCTACGGCGGCGGCGCTCTCGAAAAATAGACAAAAAAATCCACCTTCATTATGAAACGTTATCTTTCTTTACGTCCGACTTAATTAGCTCGCCGCGTCCATTTTGGGGTATTACAATGCGCGGGCCCCGAGCAACCCCTGGGCGAAAATTAAGTCGCTTGAGCTGTCTCACGTGAATCACTTTGATAGATTAAGCTGCTGCCATAAAGTTCAAATTGAATCTCGCCACCGAGATGGTTACGTCAACAGACACGAATGTGTACATTTCATCGTTTTTTATTTTATTTTTCTTCTTTAAGAATTTCCGACCGTGGAAATTTACGTGGTGTACGTATGCTCCGACTAATAAGTAATAGATACGTGCAACAGACATTTGCATTTATCCGGTCGTTTTACGACGTCGCGCCAAGACCTGCCATTTCGACGTTATTAATGAAGATTCATATTACGCGCTTCGCCGCGACGGCGCGTTTCTCTATAAGTTCGGTCAGGATATAGAAGGAAGATAGAACTAAGAAAAATAACACACGTCTACCTGCATAATAAATGACTTACCACAACTGCCCTCATTTTTACATAATCCTATCAAAAATTAATCAAACTCATTTTTTTTACACGTGTATTACCGCAGTCGTCGCATTCGTTTGAAAGTCAAAACGATTCCTCGCGTATTCATCACATCCTTGTATTTACTTGTACAGAAACTCGATTATCGAATTCAAAGATTAATACGCGGCACGATGACGTGGTCGTGCAGATTTCTCGAAATAAAAATGCATATCGAAGAAGGGAGAAACAAAAAAACGTGCGGGGCGAGCGGAAAAGAAACCCGAAAGCGAAAGTAGCTGCCGATCGCGGTGGTCCAGCGATCGCTTCAATTAAGACGAAAATTTGTGCGTGCGTGCATGTCCGGGATCGGCGAGATGATCGCGATCGTGAAAGCTGCCGGCGAATCGTCGTTGTGACATTCGGCGTTTTACGAGCGATCCACGCGGGGTAATCGTCAGAGAAATAATGTCGACGCGCGCTCGTCTCTTGGAGGCCGATGTAATTGCCTCGAAAAAAAAAAGAATCAATGAAACTGATAGGCCCGTTATACGTCGTCCCGTTTCACCTGCCTTCTCACGGTGCACGCTCTGTCGGCGACCAAATTTACTCCGAGTAAAACACGGCGCCACGTCAACGTTATATGTGTGAAATATATTCGTTGCACATAAAAAAAAAAACACGTTGCGTCCTATTTTTATAATCGTTAATATATTTTTGAGAAACATCTAATATGCAAATTACATCTTGTATTTTAAGTGAAGTTATGTATGCGGAGACAGTTCAAAAATTAGAGTTTTATTTAATATTCGAGTAACTTATTCGCTGTTGCTTTATTCACTTTATTCAATAACGTCCCATTAGAAATAAATATTGTAATTTACTTTACGGAAAAATGTCAGAATGATGAGAACCACTGATCACGAGTGCTAGGTTAAAAGCGACAATGAATAGAATTGATATAAATGGGACGGCGACCTGGCTTCAGTCTCGAAGTTGATTGTTTTTTCTTTCCCCTATCGTCGAATTGGTCGACAAGTGCCACTTTATTATCGCAACGAGTTCGTTAACGTGCTTTTACCGAATCGTCGAGACACAAATCGTCAAGGCGATTAAGGTAGAGAAAAGAAACTTGTGTCCATAAAATGTAGCACGCCAACGTTTTTCTGCATATCAGTAGACAGAAAGAGAAGAGAGAGAGGGAAAAAGACATAATTGTTTTATAATAAATTAATTTTTTTGAATTCATTTCAATCAAATCTTTTATCGGACATTTTCACATTATTTTTATTAAATGATGTTTTTTCTAGTATTTTTATTTTTCGTTAAAAATAACAAGATTCGACGTACTTATATATTCGACAGAAATTACAGCGGTGTTAATTTTTATGCTTAGCTATTTTATATTTGTTCGTAAAACATTTTTCTTCGGGATGAAACTTATCTAGGCGCAAGAGAAAAGAGTGAAATTAACGAAGCGTTGACCGCACGAAAGCGACCGCGGAAAGCTAGAAACTAGGAGTCGCGGAAATTCCATGACGGTGGCAGTTCCGGTCGATCGTCGCCGCCCGTCTCATAATCTATGGTTGGGATTAGCATTAGTACTCCGACACGTATGTGTAACCCATATGATCGCGCTTGTAGCTACAAGCTACGCGTACATACACGCGCACGCATACGCACATACTACGTCGTATACGTATACGCTAGATACGCGCGCCGGAGCACGTACGCTTCCCTCTCTCGCTCCGTTTCTCTTGCTCCGCGCGGCGGCGCGCGCGAGGTATAATTAGACGCGGCCTAGAGCCGCACTAATAGCGGTATCCTAGGACCCCAACACACGTTCGTCGATATATCCATTGCTGGTAACCATTATCCCCTGGCTCTGTTTGTGCGGATACGTCGCCTCCGGGACACGCGTACTCCGTACACGCGCGCGTGCTCGCACATGTGTTTCTCTGTGTGCGATGTGCGCGCAGAAGCGCATTCACGTTGTATCTATATATCGTTACGTACAGATATCGTCACATACATGTTACATATTCTGCGTGCGTGTACGTGCACGTATGTATATCGCACAAAGCATGTCTACGTCGTCTACGCGAGCGGACGACTTTAATGAAGCCGCGCGTTGTACGCGATTGTGACAATTAACGAGATCGGGAAATATATGCGTAAGAAAACGCACATATTTCCCGATCACAGAGAAATCACAAAGAGATCTCGGCATCGGCGGCGATCGTTGACACCGTTCGCGTTCCCGTTTGATGTGTATTTTCGGTCGCTTCCGCGCGATATAAATGCAGAACGTAATAATCATAAATTAATACCCGGGCAGTTACGGCCACGACTTCTGTTTTGTGTGTCGCGCGCTTCAAACGCTTATAAAATTATCCTAACGTCGAATATATACGCGCCCACATCTCGCGACAAGTGTCATTGTTTCGACTGATCCAAGTTTTCCTCGAATACGTATCGATAATTTTCAATTTGATACCTTGAGCCAGTTTTGAAATGCATAATCGCGACTCATCGATCGCTCGCGCGTCGTCGAATAAATACTTGATGCCCAAACTTTGCTTTCCTTCCGAGAGTTTCTGTTATGCATTTAATATAACAAGTACGCCCGTCGAGGTAAAACGGCACTGTGCCAAGGCGGCAAATATAAAACAAAACAAAAAAAAGAAAAAAAAATGAGGAAGTAGGTGACTGTTATGCGGATATTCCGATTATCTTCCGGCAATCTCTCTCATCTCCCGAACATATTCGCGTATCTCCGAAACCTGTGCATACATACACGAACGCTCGCAAAAGCGCGCACGCGTGTAAGTGTGTGCGCGCACAGACGCATTTCCGTTTATCCTACGAGGCAATATAGCGACGGCACATACGATGTGCTACTGTTATGTGACGTGTGTATGTTTATATATTATATATATATACATACATGTACATGCGCGCGCGCGTCTATATCCGCGAGAACTATATGGACACCGTATATATATCCGATTATTAGTGTGTCACATACGCTTGATTTGGTAGCGGGCTTATAACGCCCGCTATAGCGCCGAGAGGCGCCAGCTGGATGTGTTTCGAAACATACACTTCGTTCACCGAACGCGCGCGGTGCGGTCTTCCCTCTCACGCGTCCCTCTGGTCCTCCGCCGGTCGCGGCACTGTTCGCCCTGATGATGATGACGTTGATGATGACGGGACTTGCGACGACGCGACGCGACGCAGTGTCGCTCCGCGCCGCGATCAAACAATCGACGTTTCCCAGTGAAATGAAGAAAGTTCAAGCGGGCAGCGGGGAAACAACGTCAAATCCGGGGTGAAACAGTCGAAAATTCAAAAATCGTGGCATATTTACTTAAAATAAACTAAGTAAAGCGGTGAGAGTTCGATATATTAATTTGCATTACTTTTCTCGCATTTGTACGTGTTTGTTTTTTTCTTTTTTTTGACGCAAGAATGACTTTTAAATTACATGCTTGTAATACACGCGCGCGTACTTTCACGGGGCTTTAATATAAAACGCGATTTCTCAAATTAGACACGGCGCGCAATCGTGCGCGAATTTTAATTATCATTCGCAACGCCTGGATATTACGGTCATGCTAATTGTAGGATGTCGGTATTTTGATACACATCGCGCGACGGCTTGCGCCAATAATACAACGCGGAGAATTTATTTATTAACAAACAGAGTCGTCGAGAATCGGTGAATTGTGAGGGCCGTTTAACGGCCGGGCGAGATTAGGTGCCGTGATTAGCGTTTTAGTTTCGAACCGTGGTGTCGCATGTGGACGCGAGAGTCTCTCTTCTATATGTATAATACCACGTGAGTAGGCGTCGCCTGTGATGACA
Source organism: Pseudomyrmex dendroicus (assembly GCA_014825645.1). NCBI lineage: Eukaryota > Metazoa > Arthropoda > Insecta > Hymenoptera > Formicidae > Pseudomyrmex > Pseudomyrmex dendroicus. The sequence goes on along the minus strand of QVNZ01024765.1, from coordinate 2,500 downwards.
CGACGGGTCAGCTCGATAGTCCGCCGACTGTCCATTGTGCTTCGAGATTTCCGTACTGGCCGGCGCGCGGACACGCGCGACCAACAGTATACACACGCGAATCCACCGTGCCGTAATTACACGCTCCCCCCCGACTCTGTATAAGACACGTTTTCTAATAACGGTTCTGATTCTCTTTCTGTTTCAGGTGAGTTAACAGTTCTTCTTCACTCCGTCTATGCGCCGATTAGCGCCAAGAATGTTTGCTGTACCGAACGGTGAGAGATTCTTCATTTGTTTTTGTGTTTTTCTATATATTCTATCATCTCCATATATTGATTATATATGCCAGTTTGGTTTTACTTTTCTTTTCTTGAGTTAGACTACGAATGTAGTAACAACATTGCGCTGGGAACTTCGTTCTGTGCGTTGCTAATGTTTCTCGATAATATTTCATTCACTTTATTGCATTTTAAATCTTGTTAACACGCAAGAGATTATTATTGTTATTTATACGGTTTTTAGTTTAATTGTGCATTTAAATCCGATTAAAATTATTTCTGATCAATTGCAGAACCGGAATATAATAAATAATTTATTTTATATCGATGTGCAGTCAGGGTTAAAATGTGGTATGTAAAATGTGGTATAGAAGTTTTCTAAGACTCGCGAAGAGAGAAATAGCGTCGAATCGAGAGCTCGTGTGAAGCGAGCAGCGCGAGACGAGGGGGAAGCCAGCATGAAAAAAGAAAAAAAAAATAAAGACGCGTATAGGGACCTGAGTCCGCTCCGGGGCGAAAGAAAACGATGGAAACATGGCGACTTTCGGGCCATATGGCGTTTACGGGTGCCCAAGCACCGTAAACTTTCATGGACGTAGCCTTAATCTTTCTCCTTCTTTCTTTCGCTGTTTCCATCGTGCGTCGGGGCCCTCCTCCTTCACGAGAACAGGAGCCTTAATCAGCGACCGCCAGACTCTTAAAGGATGACGAGTGGTTTCGGCTGGAAGTCACGAAGCCGAAGAAGGTTCTTCGCCCTTTGCGTGTCTAGGTCGGGCTCCGACATTGTTTCAGAAGCGATTTTGTTTCCCCGATCCGCGCCTATAAGTTCGCGCGCCGATCTATCTTATCTTTTTCTTTTTATTTTGTGCAATGTTGCGCACCGTGTTCTCCGCTTCTCTCCCTCTTTAAAGCTTTCCTTGAATTCTATCGATCCCCGGGTTGCTCGCGATAAGGAAATAACACCCCTATCAATCATACGAGCCGAGATAGACCGCGCATCGATCGGGGGAACACCGGATTACGTGCGAGTTCTACATAGCGTAACGCGTCGAACGTGGGTGCAACATTAACGCGCGCGATAACCGATTAATCTTCATCGCGCGCGAGTTGCGCATTTTGAAGACCGACGAGAGAAATCCCGAAACCGAATAATCTCAAGTCGTGCGAAATTATGCGGAAACGTCTCGCGCATTAATAAGCATTTCAATCGCTGCACCCTCAAGTTTCCTCTCATCTCCGTCTCTCGTGCATATATTCCGCACGTACACGCGGCAGAATACACAATGTGCCGATTCATATGCGCGCATCACATACACATACGTGGTCGCGCCGTCCACACGCGGGGCATTCTTGCCACCGAAACGGGCTTCACCTTCGACCCGAGGGATCGATCTGCATAGCGGGGTAGCTCTCGCATAATCGTGCAAAACGCGCCGGTGGACATGCAGGCGGATAGAAGCGCAGGCATGCGTATGTGTGTGTATGAAAGCGTATGCATGCGTGAGTATGCGTATCCAGTGGAGCTCCATAACGCGAATGTGTAAGCTAGGTTTGGCGAGGGTAAAGCTCTCTCGCTCTCTCTCTCTCTCTCTCTCTGTCTCTCTTTCTCCTTCTCTCACCATGTAGGATAGAGCTTAGATTAGGTTAGCTCAAGCCAGTTCCGATTTCCGTGCTGATCTCGCGATAGATTGTGCCTGCCTCGTGCCTGTCTCCGTCTTCTATACCGGCAATCTTCGTACTTCTGTTGGATCTCGTTGATATGTTATTGTTTACGATTATTGTATTATAATTGCAATATACACGTACATCGCTTTTCTGTGCAAGATTAATTAACTGCTACAATTTGCAAAAATACCGTTAACGCGATAATATCAAGCTCTTTCATTTCAAGTCCATATTTTTGTCGTAATTTATGAAGCTCGTAGTTTTCGAAGTTAAAAATTAAAAGTTCTTGATTCGTACAGAGAAATCTTCGCGATAGCTGAAGTGTTTCAGGCATAAAAACACATTTCGGTTTATTTATTGCGCGATTCGCGTTTCGCTCCCGGCGTACGAATCCACTTATCTCGGGATGAAATAAACCCCGGGAGTTGGCACGAGGTTATATTCCACGGGGTGCATTCCACGGGGGCCCGGAATAGAAGGCGCATCCGAGCCAGTTTCGATTTCCGCGGAGATCACACGGTAGATCGTACCTACCTCCGTGCCTGCCTCCAGATTATTTCCCGGTGATCCTCGAG
>QVNZ01024762.1:0-20511 GCA_014825645.1 Pseudomyrmex dendroicus | reverse complement strand
TTTTTTTTTTTTTTTTTTTTTTTTATCGAGATAATGAGGTAGAATTGTATCTGCGTTCTACATACCTCGTATGCATCACCATATAATACATCTGCCGTCGGTCGTCGGCACTGCCATATTCGATGCGCTATGGAACAATCTTGCTTTGACGCTTTCGAGGTTGTCGACGAAACTCATTATTGAAATTATTCGTCTGCCACAGATGACTTATACTTCACAAGTGCAACGAAGAGAGCGTGAATTCTCGAACACTTTCGAAGCACAACACTATATTATTCATACAACAACGCATTGTGCGACTCCGACCGAGAATAATACGTTGAAAAATAATCACTGAAATCACCGAGATCACTTCTCCCGAGTTTCCCGGAACGACGATGACTGTTCTGTAACGTGCAGATCGATATTCGGATCAATAACGGCAGATTGATTGATTAAATATCGCGAACTTGAAAAATAATCACTGAAATCACCGAGATCACTTCTCCCGAGTTTCCCGGAACGACGATGACTGTTCTGTAACGTGCAAATCGATATTCGGATCAATAACAGCGGATTAAGTGATAAAACACATCGCAAACGCGTCGCGTTTTCCGTCGGGCAAAATGGCGACTGAAGGAGCTACATATCGCGGTCGATCGTACTTTCTCGCGCGTTATCGGCGTCGCTCGGCCATCGCTCGCGCCGAAGGCGCGCGAGCAAGCACGATTAAGTACGATTGATCGCGATCTACAGCGTCCCTGGCAATATGTGTGTAGCCCTTCAGTCGCCATCTTGCCCGACGGAACGCGATGCGTTCGCGATGTGTTTTATCACTTAATCCGTCGTTATTGATCCGAATATCGATCTGCACGCGTTACAGAACAAGTCATCGTTTTTTGAAACTCGGAAGAAGTAATTTCGACGATTTCAGTGGTTATTTTTCTGCGTATTATTCTCGTTGTTTTTTCGATCTTCCGTCAGAAGATGGTCGGAGTCGCGCGATAGTCGTTGTTATATGAATACAGTGTTGTGCTTCGAAATTGTTTGACAATTCACGCTTTCTTCGTTGCACTTGTGAAGAATAATTCGTCTGTAGCAGTTTCAATAATGAGTTACGTCGACAATCTCGACGTAGGAAGCATCAAAGCGAGACTGTCCCACGGCGCATCGAATATGGTGGTGCCGACGGTCGACGGCAGATATTATTTGGTGATACACACGGGATTAATATTAACATGTGTGTATTTCTTTTTTTTTTTGCTGCTTCCAGGAGTCACTTTACAGAAAGAAGATATCTTTTACCGAGAAAAAAACCAAAAAGAGTCTTAAAAATAATAAGTTTCACGTATATGTTTTATTATTAATGAAATATATACGCGCTATATACACGTGTACATTTTATTGATTAACAATTAATCGTCTTGCGAGAGTGTTGTTGGCCGGAGCTATCAGTCTATCAATCGCGCTCTACATTGTCGAAGGCAACGAGGACACGTGAAACGAATTTGCACTCTCCCCGCCGGAGGAGGATCGTAACAAGCAGCGTGGAATAATTGAAGCACCGCGTTATAAATTATCAGTTCCCTCGTTAGGAAATTTGATGGATAATCGCCGGCGGACTGCGGATCCGCGACTCGAATTTGCGTGACGCGCATAAATAATGGAAGCGAAATTGCATGCTCGCGATAGCGACTAATCGTGTAACAGAAATACCTTGTAACAGAGACATTTATATACATTATTTCCGACCAATTTATTTTGCTCGTTCATTACACACACGGCTCGTTTTTTAATGGTCGCGCGAAGCTCCGAGTGAAAATAAAACCAATATAATTGGAGTAATTTAATTTTAATTACTCGACGCATATAATCGCTTGTTGTGTTGTGTCGCGCGAGAGATTCAAGATTTCAATTATCTTGTTCGATTGCAAAATTTAACGCGGTTCGACGCTTTTGTGTGACATTGAACAAATTCGGTCTTGCCGCGGCGGCGTACGAAGCGAAAGTAAAATGCGCGGTTTAATGAAATTTAACTCGCTAAAATGCTCGCGCGCTTGCTATTAAGATTACAGATATGGACATAACTTTGGTCAATTTTAACAAAATTATGCATCGATACTGCGGCGATATTCCGGCGATGGATTTAGTCGAGATTTAGTCGCTTCTTTCGTGAACAATATAAAACCTTCAAATCTCTTTTTTTTTTTTTAAATACATTTATTTTATAAACATATTTGCTAACAAACACCGGCAAAATCGGACCGCGTGTATTCGATCTCTCTTTGTATATCAAAAGCGATTAAGTTGTGTTATTTTTGTCTGTTGTATATTAAATATAAAAATCGTGCACGTACGCGTGCAGTTTTTGTAATTACGGACTTTCTCATAGCATTACACAATGAGCTTAACTCAACGTTAAGACTCGCTCGAAAAGGAGAATTAAATCATGTAGCTATAAGTTATTAAGAGATACGCGAATAATGCGCGCGCGCGCGACGCATTACAATCGCGCACAATTCTCTAACAATATAATAAAACAAACAGTCAGCAGAAACCCCTAATTAAAGGATTCATATACGAACGAGTTGTATCGCGGACGTATTTTCTCGTTTTTTCATAACGAAACAAAAAAAAAACTATAACGAGAAATTAAAGCACCGCGTCCGATATAACGTATGCGCGGAATATTGCGTTTCGAATAATGCAAGTTTTTGTTTTTTGTTTTGTTTGATTCTCAGATATTTTCCGAATTCTATTTGCGTGCAATCGCGCGATTATCGTTGCTGAAAATTGAATGTGATTTAATTTCTATCGTTCGCCGCTCGCTATTTAACCATTTCCAACATGCACATCCAATTTATATGTATATAATGGGCTTTGATTGTAGAAGTATAGAATGAGAAGGAAAATTAGTAATATATAAATTTATATACACAAAATAATTCGATTATTTAACGTCAGATTAGTTCCTATTTCTTTAGAAAAATATTATTAATAATAATGTCGTTTACGCGGTACCATGGATTCGTGGAAAAATTCTATTACCTTGAATCGCGCGTGTACTTTTCCTCCCGTTTATTATTATTATTTATATTCGGAAAATAGAGATCACTTTCGCATCCGTTTTTTTGTAAAACTTGGTTCAAGACACGTGTCTCTTGATAAACAAAATAACAATCTGTTCCAGTAATAAAACAATATTTCAGCTTTAATCAAGAAAGTCTTTATATCGTACCCGGATACGTAAAATAAAACTGCAATTACATATAAGATAATTTATGCAAAGTCTAATATACATATATAGTTATTTTGTAATAAAGTTAATTTTGGAAGCTGATCCAAAAAGTGATAAGCAAAATATAATCAAGTGGTGTCAATGAGCGATATATTTCAATGCGCGTTTGAATATCGATGAGCGAATATCATCACCGAGTAAATAACTATTGATATCGTTGAATGAAAATATCAGTGATTAAATATCAATATGAGATATTTGCAGTTTTGACAACTGCAAATAATCCTACACTGGTAACACGCCATCATCATCATCGTCATCAAATGTCTTTCTCATGTCGAATGGCGATAAAATCGTTGCAACGAGGTCGAGCATTCCGGCAATGTTGGTATTCTATATAAGAGATACCGGATATTCGATATCCGGTTAATATGCAAAAGATATAAAAGCCGTAATTTACCTTTAATCGCGCGATGAGCGTTGCGCTGTCGTGCGAGAATATTGCAATTTTCTCGGAATATTAATATTAATATATTCCGCGCAAGAATAATAATCGTAAACATTTAATTCAACAAGCGCAAGCGCAATACAAACTGCGGTATAACGTAAAGCGATTTTCTTCTCTCTCAACGACAAATAAACGGATAAAAAATTGAAATAAAAACATAGCAAATAATAAAAATGGAAAAAAAACGCAACTAAGAAAACGGGCAATATTGTACAATGACAAAATAACGTTCTGCATGTTTGTAATATCGAGATGTCGAGTTGTAGTTTGATATGGCAGTGCAAATATATACGTACGTGACCGTCGACAACGATCCCTATTTCCTCGCCGTACTTAAAAGAGAAAAAGCAGAAAAGAGAAAAGACTTGTGGATAGAATTTTTGCAGAAAATCAAATCAGAAGGAAAGAAGAAAGAAAGAAAGAAAGAAAGAGACAGAGAGAGAAAATTTTATTGTTAAAGACACAGAAGATGTTTTTTTAACCGACTTTTGTTCCATCAAACTAACTAGCTGAGTTTCATACTCATTTGCCTTAAGAAAATATAGTGTTTTATGCGTGGATTTATATACCGCGCGCCAGTATGTATGTTATCTAGTTGGACGCGAGTTGGAGGTAGGTAAATCTTTGTGAAAACAGGAAACTCCATTAGCAAAAACGAAATATGAACACGCTCGTGGTCGCTGTGAGATTTCATCACTTTGTACACGGCGTTTTATCGGCGACGGAAGAAAAAACAAAGCTTTCGGAATTATTGACTTTCGAAACTATTTTTTTTTTTTTTTTTTTTTTTTTTTTTTAGTGGCAATTCACAGAGTAACTAAAACTGAACAGTAAAACAAACTAAATCACATTTCAAAACTTTGACAGAGAATTGTTCGTGTCCGTTTATATGTTAAACTCGATACGATACGATTCTATACGAAACAATTAAAATCAAAAAATTGTCGAGCAATCTCGCGTGCTTTAACTTCGCTTTTCTTGACAAATAAAAAAAAACCAAAAAAACAATATCTCCGAGATCATTCCCACTGTTATTCGTAACAGTTACAGGAAGATATTTGCGATATCGGAAGGATATTTCTCAATGCCGGTAAACTCCAGTTTCCATCGCCACGCAATATGAAGAAATTCTCGCCGATTTTCTCGCCGATATATATCGGAATCTCTTCTACGTACGAACGAAATATGAAAGGGATATACATGCGATAGGAGAATGGGATAAAATCTCGAAGACGGCAGCGTTTTATCGATGACATTCGCAACGATAGCTTTTGTCCAACTTTTTTTCCCGCATCGAGTATCTCTGGACTCTCTCTCTCTCTCTCTCTCTCTCTCTCTCTCTCTCTCTCTCTCTCTCTCTCTCTCTCTCTCTCTCTTTCTCTCTCTCTCTCTCTCTCTTTTTCTTTCTTTCTCGATCAATCGATCAAACCGAAAACATGCGAGGAGAGAACATCGTGGCAGAACGTTTTCCCATTTACCGGCAATTTCCGGAATGGGGAATGACCGATCATGACACTTTCTTTCTCTCTCTTTCGTTTTCTTCATCTCTGAATTTTTTTCGCTCGCGGAACGTTCTCGTTTCCACACCAACGATTTATTTTGCGTTTGAAAGTGAAGTTGAAACATTATCACGAAAGAAAAAAAGAGAGAGAGAGAGAGAGAAAGAGAGAACTAGAAATGCGAGTCATCGATTTCTTGATTATCTATGCGAAATGAAATCTTTCAAGTAACCTATTCGTAAATGCGATAGTGATAAATCGCGGAGAAAAAGCGACAGAAAAGAAGCTCTTTTCAGAACGGAACCAAAGGAATGGAACCGAATCTTAGAGCACGGCCGTCACAGTGGAGTATATTTTCAAGATGTTCGTTTTTCCAGAGCTCAAGCGTGTACCGATTAGCCGTGCAACGCGCGAAACGACAATTTACGAGAACCCGCGAGAGAAGAATCGCCGATGTGTCGAAAACAGCGGATAAAATAGGATATAAAGACTACGTGACCGACATACAAAGAACAGCCGAATTTGTGTGTGTGTGTGTGTGTGTGTGTGTGTGTGTGTGTGAGTGATGCACTTTTAAAGAAATATAGCAAACTGAAAAAAACCTTTAAAGGGTCACGAAATGTTTAAAACTCGAAACCGTTACGATGCGAAAATCCTTCGTTCTTTTTCCGTCGACACTTTACTTTGTTTTTGATAAAATTCGCGGAAGAAAAAGAGGTCACATACAAGTACTGACATATAATTATTTCGAATAAAACTAACGGATAAACATGTATGAATAATATATATAATTATATTTCTTTCTCTTTTTATTTTTTCACATAAATTTAATTAATAAATGAGTAAGTAAAAATTTAAAAACAGAAAAGCAATGCGAGCCAATGCACAAGATATCGGTGTGTGTGTATATGTAAATTATTTTTATTCAAGAAGTATCAGACTCCAAAGTTCGGATCTTCATCGTAGTGAACGTAATTAAATAAATTAAAATATTAATTTATTTAATCAATATTTTAAATTACTTAACCATGTTCACTATTGAAAATCCCGAACTTTAGTTATTGAAACGTTTGATACTTCACGAATCAAAGTAATACTTTACATGTATCGACATCTTGTATATTGGCTCGCATTGCCTTTCAACTTTCTGTTTTGTAAATTTAATTTTCTCATTTTGTAGTGTGTTCTTTAGTTTAATCCCTAGAGTACTGTGAGATATATCCGCCCAATGAAAACTGTTATGCTATGGTCTAAAAAGCGAACGTAACGGATATCCGTTCGGCAAATAACTGTAATAATAATAATTGAACTTCCCAAGATTGAACGTCAAGTCAACAAATTAAAAATTAAACTCAATTTATTGTGCGATTACTCAATAGTTCAGGACCAAACAGAAAGGTCGCATGCTTGTTACTTATAAATAAACACCGACCGTACAAAACCCTCAGCTGCGTTCTATTTTGAAGAGTTTATTTCTAACAAACATTCGCGCAAGATTCTCTTTAATGTTTACACTTATTAGAAAAATAAAATTCTCTATTTTTTTTTATTTCATTTCATTATTACACATTATATATATAATTTATTTTATATATATATATATATATATATATATATATATATATATATAGATAAGAAATCCTTTTGTATAATGCAGAATATTAGACAATCGCTTTTGTTCTCTTTAATAATGGACTTACCTGTACGTGATAAAGGCGAACACCAAGGCCACCAAGGACAGGCTTCCCCCAAGGACGACGACGAGACTTAACACGCCATCCTGGTCGAAGGCACTGGCGATTCCCGTGGAAGCCATTCCGCCCCCGGATTGCGGAAAGCCGTGAATCGCGCCGCTATACAGCGTCTCCATGTCGTTGTTGTCTGGCAAATTAAATTATAAAATCTAATTCCCAGAGCAAAATTGGTTAAAAGATTATTTGCAGTAATAAAGAAAACCTTTGCTCTTTCAACGAAAACAAAAAAGAGAACTGACCGACCGCGCTAAAGACTCGATTTAATAAGCTTTTGCGACTCGTGATTTCGGCTAACCACAATAACCGCGGTCTGTCCCTCGTGAAAAAGTTTAACGAGTAATAAGAGACTGTTATATTTTCACGCGAATGAATTTTGAGCAACGCGACGAGTGTCATCGAAGATTAAGGAACGTCACACCGGAGAAAACAGCTCTGTGTGTCGGCAAAGATGTTTCCCCATTTCAGCTGAAGATGATCTTGAAGGTTGAAGCACGTTTTGATCTGACATCACTCTTGTGAGATTTTAATAATATATAAATTACATCACGAAAGATCTTGTGCCTCCGGTTTCGTTGTCTCTTTTTTTTTTTTTTAATTTCGAGCTCTCTTAAAATACAATCAAGTATTCTTTCGATACCAACTGAATTAATGAAACATAAAAAAAAAAGATTCTTTCATTATTTTAATACGAAAGAAAGTGGTTGAAACTGTTTTTTTTTCTTATCTCGCGCTGTTCTCATTAAAAAGTTCGAGAAATTTTCATGCACGACGACGTAATATCTCACGGGGAAGAAGTTACGAGGACACGCAGTTTCGCCGGTAAATCATCGCGAGCGAGAGAGGGAATTAATGCCACCGCGATCGGGGAGGTAAAATATTATACTAAACTATTGTTCCGGCGTGCGCGCGACTTTGAGCATTTCTAACGCTCGTAAATTTTGTTTAGCGGCAGAAGCAATTATAGGCTTCTGAGGCTCGTCATTTTCCTCGGTTTTCCGCAAATTGCTCGTCCGGAGGAATGTGTAAACCGCGATCTCGTCTCGAGAGTCGAGAGTCTCGAGAAACCGCTGCCGGACCTGTTTCAATTCGCTCTACTAGCACACGTGTCGGTTCAAGGCGTTATTCTCGCTACTTCCGCCGACGTATGTAGTACGTGTGTGTGCGTGATCTCACTGCGAAAGAACGCGAGAAAAATGAGAACAAGCGATAAGCCGCTCGACATGTCTTGAGACAATTTTTTTTGTATCAAAGATGGGATTTTTTTCTAAATTTTATATGTAAAACAATTGAAAAATTCAAACGTTTTAATATGTCGTTTCGTTCTTTTGAGAAAATTGTTAAACTGAAGATTTCATATATTTTCTGTTTCTCGAAAATGATCAGATTTATTCAGCAACGTGTAATTGTAGCAGAGGATTAAATTCGTTCGAACACGCGTTAAAAAACGTTTGTTTGTTTCGACAAAAAATTAGTCTCATTGGGTCCGAGAATTTATTGCGCGTACGAACTGTATAATTTATGCAAATGCGAATTTCGCCGCGAAAAACACGTAGATTCGCTGCAAAAACATGAATATATTCGACGGTGATGCGGCGTGTGTGTTGACCGATCAAACTTAATTAACTCGTTAATTGTGAGCACAATATTTGCACTCGTCACTTCGTAACAACAATACTGCGGTTAAAAGTATTTTCCATGACGGCGAATCCGATCGATCTTTTTTTTGTCAGCCGGGTAAGTAAAATTTTTAAATTATTAATTAACATTGCGCCACACACAATTTTCGAGCTCGGTTATTAAAAGATAATTTTTGCAGAAATTTTTGCACGGGAGAGTAACATTTTTTCTCTCTATTATTTATTTGTATTCAAGTATCGTCATCACGTTTGTGGTTTTATGAGCTATATACCGTGATTACATTATACGTTTGTAATTTATATATAACAAAATATCCAATATATTTGCGAAAGTTTTTGTTCGTTATCTTTGCCAAAACTAAATATTTTCTCGTACGCTAATTGGATGGAAAGTCAACGAATTTAGCATGCGTGTGTATAATAATTTGCGGTTTTTCTCTTTTTTGTTTTTTTTTTTTTTTCGTAACAAAGCGCCGTGCAATAAGGATTCATTGCCCATCTTGAGAGGTTCCATGACGTCTTTCCCTTCCCAAAGCCTAATTCCCCTGGGACAAGCCAAGCTGATGTGTGTGCACAGTGCCGACGAAAAGTGGCCGACGACTACGTTAACGAGCTTCCAACCCTTATTTGGCATTCACGATGCTATAAAAGCGCGCGAAAACTATGTTCCCTCTCATCGAACTCGCTTCGGCCGCTTGTCGGAAGAAAGTGCGTGAGATAATTAATATTTACATGATATTTGCATAATAATTTTCTCTCGCGTAAACTCGCTTTCTTCTCGCATTTGCATTATTCACATTATTTTCTATCGCGATAAAAAAAAAATTACGTGCAGTTTGTCGCGTAGTTTTTGTTTGTTTTTTTTTCAACCGCAGTAAGCAAAAAACATGCTGTTTGTTCATCATATCTTGCGTTTATATTCGTTGTTTTTCTAACTTTTCTTTATTTCCTCTTATTTTCCGAAAAGACACACACACACACACAACACACACAAGAGACTTTATGTGTTTCTCTTATATATATATTATTCAAGGTGTACTTACATTCAGTGCTTTATAACATGACGACGGCGGATGTTCCGTTCGGTTCCTCGTGTTCGTGGCGGAAGCGTTTTGAGACGTCAAATGTCGATGTATATCTGACGCATCGCGATGACAGACGTGTGATCTACGAGCGATCGATCGCGAGCGCGAAATGGGACATGTCGCGCGCACTGTACCAATTAGCACCAGTTGCCGATTGCGTGTCCCGTAATAACTGCTAATGACATCCGGTCGGTCGGCAGTTTCCCGTATCGATTGTCACAAGGATCGATTAAGTATACGGTTGAAATGCTGCGTTTTTTTAAGCGCACACACATCGACCGATCACTCGATAGAAAACAAACGGAAAAAAAATCCCATTCTAAAAATAGTAGAGATACGCACGAAAATACATACAGCGTCTCTCTCTTTTTTTTTCTCGTTTATGTCCTTCAAATCGTATCACGTGTGTATACGATAATTTTCACAAAACGGAAATTGCGAACGGCACCCAACGAACCCAACGGGCCACGGATCGCGACTGCGAGTGACTCGGTTGCACCGTGCGAACGCGCGCGCGATTCCTATGTTCGGACCTTTGCCGCGCATGTACTAACGCGCCGCGCAATAGCGTCGACTTTGGCTGGTGTGTTTCGAAAAATTCACTACCATCGACACCGACAATCTGTATTCACGTTACGTATATATTATGGATTTTCGGCGACCGGCAGTGAATTTCGAAGCGCGAAATTCTTTGCCGAATCTACGAAAACTCAAGTATCTCTCCCGCTCTTCTCCGGTTCACGCTATAGATTTATTGCATGTTACAGTTTTCTCTTTAATCTTCACATTATTCCCTTTATGTTTCACGATACATTTTGTTCAATCGATTCTTTTGATGTCTTGAAGAACGCGTTTACAATGTTATACAGAATTATGTTTAAACATTTACGAAAAAGAGAAGAACGAGAGAAACGCGATTGTATGTACGTGCGCGAAAATTGAAACAATTTACATTGAATTTGAAACACCGAGCGATATTTACATCTGGCAAATGTCAGAGAATTTAGGTCAATCGGTGTGTACTTACGGAATAAGTGAAAAATATAAAAAACTTTCATCCGAAATGGGGGGGGGGGAGAGACTGTGTTTCCAATGCACTCTCGCATCCACCGTGCGCGCCAAATCTGCGATCTGAAGTTGGCCGAAAACAATCCTGCAACTCTACAAAATATTTTACGCGCGAAAGACAATCGAATTAATTGGCGCTGGGAGAAAACAATCAAAATTGATTGAACTTTTACTAAAATGACTAAAAATAATATGTTTTTAATAATATAATTTTAATAATCTTCTTTCTCTTTATTAAACCTGAGAAAGAAAAAAAGAGAAATAAGATCAACACTCGACGAATAGAATCCGCGCTAGAAATTTTCTAGTACAATGAAAATTATAAAAATATTATTGTACAAATGAAATAAAAACATCTGTGTGTAATTCAAACTCGCATATTTATTTACAATTCTAATGTAAAAATAATTCTTTGCAAAAGTAAGTCTTGGCATCGTAAACATTGCTGTTGTTTTTGTGTTATATAATAAAGTAAATTGCTGTTTGTAAAACGATATTCATTTCTGCAATCATAGTCAATAAGAAAATATATTTAAAAGCAGAGAGCGAGAGAGAAAAGAGAAAAATAATGGCTGAAAGAATTCAAACAACGACTTATCAATAAGTATAACTAATCTTACTTATTAATTTTTAATTAAATTTTCGGTGAAAATGAATTACGTGAAAACGAAAATTATATATTCCCGTTCACAAAAGCAGAGAGAATTTGTGGTTATTCGCGAGCATCCAGCCGAGATTAGATGCCGTTTTCGGGCGAGAAGGTGGGACGACCATTGAGAGTTATGGTAATGGAACAGAGGTGGATGACCTAATTTCGAAAGCACAAAAGGACCGTCCTTATTGCGTCAGGACAATGTGCCGGTCTGCTACAACTAAGCGAACCAAAATCAATCAAAATAATGGATCTTCTAAAAAGTTATTATCGCTTCAATCTCGAAAGAACATTTAACAAAATGGAAATTTAAGACAATAATTAGAAAATTAACTTTAAAAGTAAAATCTTAACATATCAAACAATTACAACAATGTACAATTTACTCTTTATCACACAAAGAAATAAAAAAATATAAAAATATATGTGTAATAATCGAATATATATAAAAAAGGTAAAATTTATTTTTATTATAAAATAAATCGTCGATACATATATTTTCGAAGCTGATTATACGTCATTTTACGTATGTATATGTACAATAACAAAATTGCTTCGTTTCGTCAAGGTCAAAATAATTCAGAACTATCAAATGTACAACACTTTACACATATACATACGATATACATTAAATTTGTATTTACAGACAAATATTTAACAATATAATCGCACTTCTTCAAGTGTAAGGACAGCGTGAACTGCCCGCCGTCAATATCTATAAACCGTAATCGTCGCAAAAATCAATCTCCTCGTACGTTTCGGCTACCCAGCTCAACAGATATTTGACTTTTTCAGACGTCTCGTCAGTAACTCTGTAACCCTCGATGGCCTCGGTCAGACACTTCGATAAAAGCTTCAACAATGGCTACATGAACAGACAAATCACTATAGTAAAGACATAGTTGGAGTTTTTTTTACCAATAAAAAGCAATCAAAATAGTTTGCAAAAATTATTTCACAGTAAAATGTAGCTGTTAAAATATGCAAATCTTTTCATTTTATATCAATTCCTAAAACTCGCAAAAAACTGTTATTTTCTGTGAAAATTTCAAAATTACATACAGTAGACTCTCGCTATAGATCCGCTGTAGCGGAAAATTCTCGGAAACGCATCTATAGCAAGAGCCCTTCCCACGCCTCGATCAGGCACGATGCACGAGACTATTGAGCATGGTGGGGAGCGGAGTGAAGCCGCTCTCCACGACTCCGCGCGAGCAGACATAGTAGGAAAGTGACTTATGTGTGCGTGTAAGTACGTGTGGAGGGGAAAGCGGATCTATAGCGAGAGTCTACTGTATATATATGTATATTATTTTTTTTTAAGACATATTTTTCCTTTAATTATCTTCTTCAACAACTTAGTACGTCGCGTATACTCACTACAGGCCACTCTTGTCTGAACAGAGCCACACACTGATCGCTCAAATTGTCTCCGTCGAGAATCTTCGCGTCTAACAATCGTTTCAAGAATCCGCCGAAGATCGGCCATAACGCGTCGTTCTCAGGCTGTGCCAACAACATAATGTTTCTGGAACACAGAAGTCTGTGCATAGGCGACTCGACCTCGTCGTCTTTCAGATCGTCCAACGACCAAATTTTGATCAACTTGTCCTGGATCTCCGGTGTGAAGAGGTCGGTCCTGTGTGCGACTGAAAACGTGTACAACACATCATGGTCACTTTATCATTTCATCTTCAAATTTAAATTATTATTTTGACATTCTTCAGAGATTTTACCTAAAAATAACGCGAAATCGATACTGAGGGCATACAAAATTTTCTTCGGCCCTGATACTAGATCACATCTTTCATTAAAAGCACGATACAATTTTTCTAAAATGTTCAATATGCATGACACTGTTACATCTGCGCCGTTGTTATCTACTAAGTGCCATATCAATCCCTAAAAAAACATAAGAGTAATAAAAACACAAAATCCTGCAAAGATTAATCATTCAAAGACAGTAATGTAAATTGTTTTTATATAGTTTTCGGAAAAAATGCATCAATATTTTACGAATTTATATCAAAATACTGTGCCTGAATTTTAATTAAGTATTAATTTTAAATATTATATTAAATATTGTTTATTATTTTTTTTTTTAATTGAAAAGTACGGATTTTAAATCTTACTCGAAGCTCGTCCATCACCAGAGTGGGGCTAGGTGCGTCTTTGTCGTGACACTTCTCCTGTTTGGAATGTACGGGACTATTGTTTCGGAAAAATCTATTGATCTCGAGCTCCATGTCTTTCATGAACAAGGAACCGCCGACGATGTGCGATTGAATCCACTGATTTATGCGCTCTATTGCCATTCTGGTCGCGATCTTTATGCACATCTCTTTGACCGCGATTAGAGAATCTTCCGCTAACAAAGATTCTATCGCCGCTGTGACCCGCGTCTCGCACATCGCCGGAATCGTTTTCTCGCAATGATCCTTCAAATCTTTCGACGCGTTGTTGGCCAACGTACTCATATCGTTTGCGAGAGAATCCTAAACGTCGATGTGTAATTCGAACTCTTGTAGAATAGATTGTTACATCAATGTAACGTATTTTTTTTTATACAATTGCATAAAAATGTTACCTTGAATTCTTTGATATAATTCAGTGACGGTTCGCTCTGCTCGTCCGAATCTCTTTGCTTGTCGTGCTGCTTTCGTTTCAAGAATTTTCTGAAAGAGTTTAAAGTTGCTTCTCGCGAAGAGGTCAGCGAAGTGTTGCATATATGCTTCATGCAGGTCGATGCGACTCTTTCAGAAACGAAGTCAACTGTCTTACGCGTGGAGGCCGGTTGACCGTGGAAAAAAGCTTCCTCCAGTTGCAACTGTCAGAACAAAGTTTCACCAATTTATACATAAAAATGTACAACAAATCAATGTTAGAAGAAAGCAAACAGCAACAAATACCAACGTACTTCCAACTGTTTTGTGCGAGTTGTGCTTCCCACTTTGCGTAACTGACTAGTGACAGGTGTAATGTGTTTGTTGGAGTTGATGAGATTTGTCCCATTTCCTTGAAACATGGAGAGAGTCGATTCCGTTCGCGGGCAACACATACGCATAGTTTGATCGGTGATTATGTCCAATTTGTCGAGACTGTATTTGGCAGGAACTACTGCGCAGTCAACGATATGCGAGTTGCCTCTCTTTTCGAAGAGGAGCTTCTCGAGCTGCTTAAGATTCCTTAGCTCCTTGATTTTACAAGTCTTCTGCCAGCCGTTGTAGAAATCCTTGGGAAAATTTGGCATCTCGAACAACCAACACAGGCTAGATTTAAGCAGCACGGCCGCTTGTTCCGAAATGAGACAATCGGACGCGGAAAGATCGACCTGAATAACAGCACGGTAAATGTAATACAGTAGTTCTAGTATCTGCTTGTAATACGGTAGCCGCAGTGTCACAACATCCAACATGGCTAGATATTTGATTATCCAAGGTATAGTTAATGTAAGTTTGCCTTCAACTATGGCTTTCTGAAGGCACACCTGTAGGTTCAACGATGGCAAAACCTGTGAACATGATAAAACAAAAAAAAATATTATTGAGAATCAGAAAATCAGTTTGTTTCTCAAAAGTTTTGTTGTCATGTTACACATGCCTTGCTTCTTATCTCCACTTGGGTCGTAATGATCTCTTTAGTATTTGATTCAGATCTGTATGGTAATGACACTAAAAATCCTAATAGTTTCGCGAGAAGCCTTAAGCTGGCTAAGCATGTGGTGAATTTCTGCTGCGTTTGTTCGTCGACCATTGTTTCTATGAAACAAGCCAAGTTATAGAAAACAAACACATTTCTAAAGTATCGTATACAATAAATGTTGTTAAGACAACATACCCGAGTCTTCTATCTCACTATTACCAAATTGTGTATCATTCAACTCCATTATTTCACAAACAAAACAATTTTCTAAGTGTATGTAAAATATGGGATTGAATGCGTGTAAAATAAAATCTTTGAAAAATTCCTGCATGCCAGGGAATGAAGGGCTGACATTTTGATTCTGTGACGGCAAGGGAGTCACAAATCTTTTACTCAGCTGCGTTAACTTTTCTGGATTAACATGCTTCAAAGCTTTTAGAAAATTCATGCTTTCCTCATCCACCACTTCGTCCTATAATGTAAAATTATTTGTCAAATTCTTATTATGTATAAAATTATATAACACAATAGACATAACATAACAGAATAAAAAACCTGATGTCCATTCTGTACGCAAGATATCAGCAATTGTGATTTGAACAATCTAGCCATGTGATAATAATTAACAGAGTCATTGTACATAGTTAGCATGCTTCGTATCTTGCTGCCCAGGGCAATTTGAAATACCCATCCTGGTACTGAGTGATTCTCCTTCCAAATACGCAGTATATCATAAAAAGCATCTCGCTGCTTCCTAAAGACATGGAACGCACTAACAGATGGAAAGTTTTCACGATTGTCAGTGTCTATTTGAAAACAAACGTTTCCTTCCCCCATTGCGCGTTAATGTTCAATAAACTGTAAACAACAACAGATGAGTATTTAAATGTCACAATTCACAAGTGATGTGAAGTAAGGCATCTTACTATACACAAGAACATGCCTGTATATCAGCAATTTTCAGTGGTTTTTAATCTGTTTGTTGATCGACAAACATATTGCTCTTCTTTTGAACGAACAGTTCCTCATCCATTGTGAGAAAATACTCATTTTTTGAATGACTCTTTGGAGGTTAGAGTTCCTAAACATATCTTTTGGACAAATTTCTTTCAGTTTGCGCACTTTGGAGGTTAGAGTTTTCAACGTGTTGGAAACGCGTTATTTTTGGATGTATTACATCTGTATGATTACGTCTTTTGCGCAGCATCGCACGTTTTGCAGACATGAATTACAGCATGGAGCACGCTGCTTTTTCATGCGGCGTAACTTGCGCCACACATGTCAGCCAATCAAAATCCCTGTCTCGCTATTAGTCAAACACGCGCATGCGCAAGTTGTTGCACGTGACAATCCGATTTGCACTACTGGGAGTAAGTTCCACTTGCTGTTTGCAACGCTCGTGATTATTTATCTTTGTTTAACTTTTGATAAGAAACAAGGATGAAATGATTCCATGAGCGTTGCGAATGGCAAGTGGAACTTAATACTTGAAAACCAAAAAGTATAGTATACGTGACGTGAAATATAGCAGATTAGTAATCAAGATAGGATTTTAGAACGTACCTCATAACATATGTACAAAAACATATGTATATAGCTAAGAGCGCGAAACAAATATGATACCTTGAGAAACAGCGTTACGTTGTCTTGTCGGCTTCTTTTATTTTGCGCAAAAAACGTCGAATAATCGTAAATTTAGCTAATAATTCAGGTAAGGAAGTTTCATAATTACAAAATGATTATAATTCATATTTACTAAAATTGATAAACTGAATATGAACAACAGAAAGTTGTACAGTCAAACTATTCAAAATATTCAACGCAATGCTGTTTTGTGTCTCAAGTTTGAAATGTGTGAAGTATGCTAGAAAAATTATATTTACATGGAAGTAATAAGTTCCCTGTGTGGAAAGCAAACTATTGTCTTGAAATTACAAATCAGCTATTCTCTGATAAGACTTTCACTGGTAATATCAGTAGATTATAATGTAATATAACTATATATTTATTCTTCATATGTGTGAATAACTGTGAGATAACAATATGGTAGGATAGATGGACAATATTGACAAATTGATATACCTGTTGAATTGTAACTATTTGTTTTATTAGATATTAATTGCTTAGATAGCAGAATCTATAAAGAAAAACAGATAACTTGTAAAAAAAACTTGTAAAAAAGTAGTAGTTGTATATAATTGACTGGATTTTTTGATAATAAAGTTTGCTATATCTATTATTTTCACACAAAAATAAAATTTGCAAATAGAAACTAAAATTTTATAATAAACAAAACATCAGAATTTTAAATTATTTTCTTTTGTAATATAGATTTCTACAGCAGTGTTTCTTCTTTGAATGAAATAAAAGTTTGAAGGACTTGAGCAAAGAACATATTGTCATTTATTACACAGAAGAAATATCCAAAGTCTTGACACAAAGATATATAAAATTGCAACTCTATTCCAGCATCGATACAACATTGTAAAGTAATATTATATAAACATTGCAAACCATCCTAAAAAAAATTATATAAAAAAGTAATTTCCAAATCTTAATAAACAAATCCAACATTATTTGCAGTAAAAATGGCTAGTTCATCAGAGACACATGAACTTGATGATATTTTAGAAAGATATGATTCAACAAATAAATTTTGCATGGAAGGTGAAGTAGATATTTTTACTGAAGAGTCAAAATTATTTTATGAAACAAAGACTGGACAATTAGATGTATTTAATATATGGAACTATAATACAGAACAATTAAATAAATTGTTTTCGGCTTGTGAGGAATCTGGGTTTGGACATAAAAGTGTATTAGTTTTTGATGAAAAAGTGAGAGTTGCTAAACAACTTAGCTCTGATCGTTTTGCTTTTCAATTCAGTCCCGAATCAAAGCCCGAAATTAAATGTTCCATAAAACAACTTTTAAATGGAAAAGAATTCATCTTAAAACCATACAAATTGAATATATACCAAAAAGGTGGTTTCTTTTTAACTCATAAAGATACAATTAAAGATAAAAATATGATAGCTTCATTAGTTATATGTTTGCCTTCGATTTTTAGCGGTGGAATGTTAAAAGTAGCAAATAAGCGCGGTATTGATGTTGATATTGATTGGTCTTTAAAATCAAAAGAAAAGAAAATACAATGGGCTTGCTTCTTTACTGATTGTGATCATTCTATCAGTGAAGTTACTGAAGGAAACAGAATAACCATAGTCTATAATGTTATAATTTCTAATATTAAAGAAAATAAAAAGTCTGGAAAATTGTCTATCGAATCATTGAAAAGAAGTTTAGAAAAGGAATTGCTCATTTATATAAACAAACTGAAATTAAAACCGAAATCTAGGAAAAAACTATTTGCATATTATCCTTGTCACTTTTATGGTTTTAACATTGTAAAAACCAATCCTGATGATCTGATTAACGTTTTGAAGGGAGATGATCAGATGTTTTGTAAAATATTAAAAGATAAAGGTTTTAAATTTGATATGTACGTGTACTATGAATACTTAGGACAATATGGACATATTATATCAATTGCATTAGATTTGGATGTTAATATAGAAACTCTAAGTGACATTACAAATGAAGAAGATAAATGTATGCTACATCCAGATAATGAGTTACAATTTGTAAATTCTCCAGTAGTTGAAGGAAGAAAATTTCACGAATATACCAAATATTCTGGATTTACAGGAAATGAGCCTGAAATCAACGTCGAATATGCCTATGCAAACCTTATTTTAGTGTTTTCAAAAAACAGGGTACTACCAATAAAGCATATTTCAGATGTAGATTATTGTGACTTGGAAAAAATATCTGATAAATCTGATTTTGATGAGAATCAAGATTCAAAATCCGAGACAACACAGGAGTTCAAAAAACGTAAAAACATCTAAGGCGTCTTTCAAGAGAACTTATTTAGAAGAAACATGGATGTTGAATAAGAAAGTTAAACTGCAGTTTTTATAATTTTCCTGTCAACTTTAGTTTATAAGTGTAAAACCAAGCGTAAACCAAGTTTTATCTCATCTACTTATCACAATCTGTTCACTAGTTTAGTTTTGCAAATTGTCTGTTTTAATTTTATATCACTATTGTTATTCTGTTTCCTTCAATAACTTACTCGTTAAAGTTACAACTTTTATCCTGTTTGATAGAGTCTGAGAAACTTTTTCATTTCATGAAAAAAATATAAGAACAAAATTGTTTTTAAATAAAGAGTTTTGAGTTTTGATTTTTTGTTATTTAACTAGAGATCACGTATTATTTATAAATAATTATCGAATAATGTTTTTATTTTATTTGTTACTAGTATACAGGCGCATACTGTGAGTAAATAATTGACTTTTTTGTGAAGTGTAGACTCTATCAGATAATATATATGTAACTATTTATTAATCAAACGCGTTAAACTTATATGTTTAGTAATATTATTTCTTATGATTATAACATGTATTTTAATGTTTGATAAATATTGTAACTGTTATGTTTTATGATCATTTCTACATTATATTCGATTGGAAATAAAAGTTTTGGAAACAAACGTTACACTGTGATGTATTCATTCACAGCATCTACAAGACAAAGTTTTGAATGTTCTTGCAGCACTCTGATCGATTTGCTCGTCGATGTAAGAACATTGGCGAGATAATCATCTCGAACGATGACGAAGGGCTAGATTCCTTCTCGTACTGCTTGTCCGCAGCTGCTTATTCTGTTTGAAGAGATCAATCACTAATCTTTTAGAAGATCTATAGTCTAATCTTTTTAAAAGAAATCGTTCCTTATCTGTAACAGAAACGCGCTCGATAACAATCAGCTCTACTTCCGAAAGGACGAAAGAAGCCTTTTACCTTCCGGATCGAGAACAATCTTCCATACAGTCCCCATTAAATGTTCATTAGACGTTACGTGGAGTTATGAATGTTCATTATACTTATGTCTACTAGATGTTATTTCTACGTGAAAATTTTAAAACTTTAAAATGTCATCAGTAAAATTTTGAGCTCAAATATTGTTCTATTATTGAATCTACATAAACATGAACACGAAAATTCTCTAAATTCTTAATATTTAAATTAAGAAATAAAACTTTATATAAAATGGAACTTTACAGCCATACGCTGGATGTACGTGCAAAATATATAATTTTTTTATAACGTATAAATTAATATACAAAGAAAATTCAAATTGAATAACAATTCTTGCTAATAGAAATTTATGCTAGGATGCTACTTTGCGTCACATATATGATCTATTTATTTAACTTCCCAATGAAATTTAAAACATCTCAATGCGAAATAGACACTTTGGCCAGGAGTCGAAATCAGATTTCTCGCAGTCCTCCCACACAGAACGTGACGTCTATTAGAGGTCCATACAACATCCACAGCTCCATCTCCATGATGGATGATGAATGGACGTCTAATGTATA
>QVNZ01024758.1:0-13621 GCA_014825645.1 Pseudomyrmex dendroicus | reverse complement strand
AAAAAAAAAAAAAAAAAAGAAAAAAAGGAAAGCATCTCAAGCGTCGTGCAAGCGCTCGCATTATTTCCCTCCTTATTTATTTGGTCGCTTCTTTGGATTGGTCAGCTGGACAAAAATTGATCGACAAGATGTATTGCCTTTTAACTGTGTTCTTCTTTTTTTTTGTGTGTGTTTCTATGTGTTACGCATAGATTTCTTTGACGGCGTGTGTGCAGTCCGATTACGGATATTATCACCGTCATTTTGTCGGAATTATTTGCAGTCCAGACTCTATCACAAGGCAATTGCGAGCTTCTTTACATACGACTTGAGATCCGAGCGTTTCGGAGGAAAATTCCAACGAGTAAAATTGTCTTCTGTTTGTTATTAGAGTTATCCTCTTTCTCTCTTTCTCTCACTCTCTCTCGCTTTTTTTTATATCCCTTTCACACATCGATCTCATGCACGCTCGATCCGATCGAAATTTCTTCGCTCTCTCTTCCTTTCTTCCTGTCGTTTCCTTTTTCTCTCGCAAAAAAATAACGAATAGATCGCAGCGGTCTATATGGTCCACGGGACATTTGGCTACAGGTAACGTATTTTTTAGGCGTAGTTGTTTTTCAGAGTTTACATATTTGATAGGGTAATGGCGGTCCATTGTGACTCGCTCGCGCTTCTTCAATTCGACTAACTTTTGTGCAAAATGGTAGATAGAGATCGCGTGTATTTAAAAGATAAAAGCGTTAAAACAAACCTTATAGAATTTAATTATTGACTATAATACAAATGACACGGTAGATTTTCCAGCAATTGTTTCTGAAAAGTTGTAAAGAGCAAAAATAAATCAAATACTTGTTATATTCAATTGTATTTAATAAATATCAAGTTCACATATACTGTGTTGATTTATTCAATAATATAAAAGTTTGCAAAACATATAATTTATAAAATGTGTAAAAATTAAGTTAAAACAATGCAAATTAAATTAATCAGATGAGATAAAGCTGCTGAGATACACGCATGTTTTTCGATCGTCGAGCGAGTCACCGCGAGAAACTCTGAGAAAAGCGGACTATCCAAGTGGCACGGCGACAAACGATCATCAACCTATCGATCGGAGTCACTTGCGTGCTCCGCTATAAAAACGAGAACGAAACCGTGGGCGACGGTTGGCACCTGACTCTGGCTGGGAGCGACAGAATAATCGCGAATTATTTTCCTTACTTCACTATAGACACGAGTACTACAACATCCGAAGAACGCACAACAGTCATTTTTATGGCAAACTGATACAGTCTGAGCAAATGAAATTTCTCATAAGACCTTTACTCATAAGACGATTACGATAGGTATTTGAGGACAAGTGTGTGTATTTGTGTCGGCATATACATATGTATGATTCTGTGTGTACAACGAGCTCTTGTTTTGCGATGCAATTCAAATTTTTACGTGCTGTTTGAATCGTCCGGTGTTCGACCGCTCGGCGCGAAAACGCGGAAAAGATCATATATATACACGGTCGAACGTGGTGAAGTTTTGCACTGGTAAATACTGATGGAAATATCTCTCAAGTGTCTCTTTTTCGATACGACGTACTACAATAATTTGTTACTCATCAAAAGTGGAATATTACAGCGACGAGTGTTCGGACGCGATAGTCTCTATCGAGGGCAACGCTCTCCGCGTCGCGTCTCGCGTCAAGCGATATCCCGCAGCGAATCCTGTCAAAGGATTTACCGCTAGCGCGCAAATTCGAGAGAGCCTCGCTCTTAATAGTCTTTCGTATTGCGGAAAATCGCGATTACAGAAAAGGTGGGAGATTGCGCCTCTACAGGAGGAAAGAGGAATATTTTTAAAACAAAAAATATATGTATTTGTAAATATATATATATATATATGTATGTATGTATGTATGTATATGTGTCTATATATATATTTATGTATGTATATGTAGAGAGGGGAATCTCGATCTCTTAGAAAAAATATTTGTCATTGAACTAAAACACGTGAGTCTCAATGATTGGTCCGATAAGACTAGTCAATTACTTCTTTATAGCGCCGGGGAGTTTTGAGACCTCGAGCTTTTACACATTTTGCGATGAGTATCGAAATAATGAAGTCAATAGTACTAATAATAATAAGAGTAAGAATAAAAATAAGAATAAGAATAATATAATAATAATACTAAAAATAATTATGATCAGTGTGTTGTCAGAGATTACTGAGTGTAAATAGTGATGAACAGTTTCGTTGTCATAAACCTAGATCCGAGTTAAGATCGCTACAGCAACGTCGTTATCTCTCTTTCTCTCTCTCGTTTTTCCTCGCATCGAATAAAACATTTATCTCTCTAAAATCACTTAATTTCTATCTTTAATATTGAGATACAATCGAGCGTCAACGCCGTTCGTTTTTTGACGAACCGTGTATCAAGAGAGAAGAAGGAAAGTTGTGAGAGAAACGAACGGACGGAAAAACAAACGGCGTCGGCGCCTAACAATCGATACCTCCTAGGAGATCATATGAAAGAATTCTTAATAATTAATATTACAATTACAAACTATCGCGCGAAAAAAAAAAAAAAAAAAAAAAAAAAAAGAACAAAGTAGAAAAAAAATGCAAAGAGAGAAACGCAACCACGGTTGCGGTTGTGAAAGTACGTTAGATCGTGTCTTCGGGGGATTTTCTCATGTATGTGTATATGTGTGTACGTGTTCACAGAGAAGAGGAAAAGGTTATATTTATATTATTCGTACGGATTATTCGTTATAATAATCGGCTATTAATTATTACGAGATCACAGTGACGCTTTGACGCGCGGGAATCTCGGACGGGCGGGCTGCATCTACAGCTGATTTGTCTTTTGTTTATACATACTATTACTATTTCATAGTTTTTTTTTCCTTCATCGTGTGAGCAAAACGCATGTATGTAAAAGACTGCTTTTGTCTTATTTCTAATTGAAAAATTTTTGTAAAGTATGTACATATACTTTGCATAAAGTCTCGAATAAAACGCGTATCAACAGCCAGCCCCCCACGATCCACATAGTCACAGTTATAGCTTATTTCCCACCTTCGACCTACGTCCATCGACCTTCATCAATCACAAAGAAGAACTGCTATTCGCTATCCTTATAACACCACCTCCCCGCTATACTTTCTCGCCGGGCTCGCGCCCCTTCAGAATATACGATTCTCTTCATCGCACAACGGATTATCTCTCAAAACAATAATATCCCCAAATATACCATTTAAAATATATATATATATATACGCTTTTTCTATATATAATTTATTTATTTATTTATATGTCTCCATTATGTGTATATATATTTTAATATATATGTTTATTTATTTATATATATATATCATCATACTCTCAATATGGCTGACTACTACCTAAATGCTTCTACAGAGCAATTAATCTAAAAAAAAAAAAAAAACCTAGTGAAAAGAAATATACCGGGGAAAAAAAACCGTAGTCCATTATTGCGTTTTACGGCCCCAAAAGAAGCGACTATATATATGTACATATGCCGTGTTTTCTCACTTTCAATTTTTTTGACATATACATGTATAACTCGCCCTTGGGCCGAACGATGGAGGCGTTTGCGGATTCGCTCTGCCTTTCCCTATCTACGTAATAAAAGAATCATATATATATATATAAGTGGCCGCGACCTGTTTTTTGTTTTTTTTTCTTTTTTTTAGGCCGTCTTGCGCCTCGTTTCACTGCGCTGCAGGAAAACGGGAATTTTTCCCTTTGGTCGGAATGCAACAACCTTCGCGAGACCGAGTATAGCTCACTCTCCTCGCAATACACTATCTATCTATATATATGTATATATGTATACACGTTAATATTGTACCTTTGCGTGCTCTCTCCGTGAAAGGAGCAAGCTGCACAGAGGAAACCCGATCGAAGATTGGAGATTCTACCGGCGAAAACGGGAAGCGCGAATCATCACGCGTCGGATCCAGACAAGTTTCTCGCGACGGCTGTCAGTGTTGTGAAGCGCAGTGCGAGAGATTAGAAATTATCGGCGCAAATATTATTCAAATTTTGAATCTAATCAAATTTTGACAATTTTTGCGCGCCGATTACATAAGAGCCAACATTCCGAAAGAGTATGTGTGTGAGAACTCGTTGCACAATTCTGCTAATATTACTAATTAACATTATTGTAATAAGAAAAAAAATCATAATCGTGATAAATTGTAAAATGCAAATTTGATTGGTGCGAACATGTCTTTCGTTAAATTCTCGTTGTTTAACGGATCCTAAAAAACGTAATAAACAGTGAAATTAGAATTCCCTGAAAGATTCGACTTAAAACTTCTTAAGCATTTATAAAAATACATGTTTTTTCTAATCTCGAAATAATTTTTTTATCGTCATTTTCTAGTCTCAGTATTTTTTTTGTTAACATCTACGCAACTCTATACACGTTTATGTATTCGGGAGATTAATATTATACTTTTCTTTCATATACACTAGATTAATTAATTATACTTAAGAAATGCAATCAAATTTTTCCGTGGTAATCTAATTTCACCAAATAACATTGCTGGATACGAGTGAGACCCGCGTCCCGGAAGTAGATCTGTTCTTGAAGGTAAGGAGTGGATCGCGCGAAAACACGACAAGAAAATGAAGCGCTACACGATGAAGACACGAAGACTCTAAAATCTGCGCGTATTGAGTAAAAGGAAAAGTTTTTTTTTTTTTTTTTTTTTTTTTTTTTTTTTTTTTTTTTTTTTTTTTTTTTTTTTTTCGCCATCATATGTGATGCTCTCCTGGCAGCGCGTTCTGAATCCTCGTACATGCCTCTGACACTAACTACTTTCATCTTTAGAAATTATGTGCGCGCGCGGCACACATCAATACATATTATTGACTTTCGACAAAGTCGCTCCCGTAAAAAAGCGCCCGACAAAGATTTACTTATCTCATAGTGGCAGTAATATATGTGTGCCTCTTTTTCGCGTAATGTATTTATCCCAAAACGCGATTCTACTTAGAAATGGTAGAAAAAACTCTGTATATCGCCTATAAATAAATATTATGGACCTACACACTGGAATATTTCGACGGAGTAAACGTCATGGTCATCCTTATCAATATCAGGGAGACAAAGGAAAACGCAACAGACTTTGCACTCGGGGGAAAAGAGAAAGCGCCGGCCCGCAGGGACGACCGTACAGCAGCCTCGATAGTTTTAGTCTCGACAATCTGTAAAAACTAAACGAGAAAAAAAAAACTCAACAAGGATTGTACGTTTCCTCTTCCCCAACTCACTCTTTCCCGAATATCCCTTCCCCGCCGTTCTTCCTTTAAGAAATATTATAAAAAAGTCACGAAACGAGAAGGCTCTCGGCCTATGCTTGGCCGTGAAAATTGAGACTCCAGATTGTCGAGCGAATACAACACATTCTAATCGATACATGCTAAGTTCGAGATCAGAGATTACGTTACGCTTGCACACGTTACGCGCACAACAGAACAGCGAAGAGAACCAACGTCGATAAACATGGAATTGCGAAGCAGAGAAGTGAAAAGAAATGGAGAGAGAGAAATCGCGTAGGAAATTGCAGATAAAGTTGAAGTTAAGAAAACATCGACAGTACGGCGAAAGAGAAGGGACAGAAGAAAAAAGATCGAAACGGAGGAAAGAAGGAAAGATAAGGATAGACAAGAGTTAGAAAGAACAACACAAGGGAAAGAGGGACATGCTCCTCCCGATGTGCCGCGAAAGGCGTTCCCGCATAGACGGGAACGTCCACTAATAGCTAAGCTACCGGAGATCATTTGAAAACTGTCCACGGGAGTCGCAGCTAGCCAATCAAGATGCTGCGATCCTCGGTCTATCAATATTATCTACTTTAATTATTATAAACATCGACTTACTTTTTACTGTGCGAGTTCATATTTAGATAAGATTCTCTATACATACACAAATTTGCTCCCCTGTCTCCACCGTGTTCTCGTCCCCTTACCCTCTCAGCATTTTTGGAATACGCGTCATCCCCCTCTCGACGTCTCTCTATATACGTTTACATTTCACAATCTGCACACTGGAAAAGTAAATCTCTCCACTTCAGCGAGAGAGACCAAGAGAGGGACGAACGCGCGAAGAGAGAAGACAGAATAAGGGGCGTGTGGTCCGCCCTCTCTCGCTCCCGCTTAATCACACTACTTTATTTAATTCTCTTTATATATCCGTAATGAGATCATCATTTGATTATTGGGTTTAATCCTCTTTGGATCTCGTCCTTAGCTCTCTTCCTCCCGTCACCCTTATATATATTGTAACACCCACCTCGTGTCTCGGGTCCGATCGCCGCGGTAGTACACAAGTTCGGTTAACTCTCTCTCTATCTAGCTATCTATCTCTCTATCTCTCTCTCTCTCTCTCTCTCTCTCGCCCGGGCTAATCTTCCCTAAATATAGTCCATCTATAAAATCGCAGGGCGAACTATCGGCACGCTACAATTCGAGAATAATTTCAACATCGTGCGAGAATGCACTTGTACTTCGACGCTGTCTCGTCCCATTACTCATCATAGTCATCATTTTTTAGTCATATATCACAATCGCATTATCAATTAGCAAGTAGAAAAATCAATTAACTATAATATAATTACATCAATTATATTGTAAATATAATTATATCAATCAATTGTAAATATTAAAATTAATCATCGTAAATATAATTTATCATATAATAATCTGATGATCGATAATCCGATTAATCCGTTATAAATTATAAATTATTAATTATCATAATAAGTCAATTTTAATTTATGTTATTATACAAATGAACCGATCATAATTAAAATCCTTTTTTTATTTCGCACAGTATCGTTACTTTTATAATTAGAATCAATGTGTGTATATATATATATATATATGTATATATATCACCATAAAAAACTTAAAAATGCAAATTAAAAGCAAGAATCGTTACTTCTTTCTCAATATCATTTGGATGGTCCCTCAAGAGCTGATCGAAGTTGGTCAAGCGCATTCTTGCATAGTCACGCACAGCAAACGCAAACTACAGTATAATACATTATGTAAAAATACAAAAGCTTTTTTTTGTTTCGCAAAGACTTCGTCTTCTCAACGCGCTCTACCTCAATCGAATCCATCGTCCGATCACAAAGAGATCTGGAGTAACACGTCGTGGACCGCTCTTCATCTTCTCTCGGGACGATCTGTCTGCTCCCGGAATTTCCGGGTTACCCGGGAGAAGAAGTCGCTGACGGTCCGTTTGCGGACCCGCCCTATTTATAGTGCCCTATTTCCATTTTCATCCAATTTCATCGTTTCAGGCACAGGCATGATCGCCGATCATACCCGCAGGATTACCCGGAACGACGGACAGGCGGCACCGGCGCACGTCTATCGTAGACGAGAAACCAGTTTCCAGCCAACGTACAGAGCCACCGTCGCCCAGAGAGTTTCGCGCAACGGCGTAGGGATCAGCAGCGACAGCATGTCGGTGGTCGAACTGCTGTTACCATTGGTCAGGCGTCGTCCATTCACCGACAATCTCGATTTCTCACTTTCGGCATCCTGCAACAGTAAGGGAACATCATGCGGTTAATGTCACTGGCAATTCTTATTAATTTCCTGAAATATTCAATAGACAAAAAAAACTGAAATAAATAATCTCAAAAAAGATGTAAATCCCGTGGAGATGCTAAATGTTTTTCAATTTTCATTTTTTTCTTATTGCGGATTTCAATACACGGAGCAAAAACTAAGCGAAAACAAACAAATCGTATGAATGTAACGAAGTTTCCCTGATACTTTCGCGAAGATTTGGTGAAGGCGACCTGTCGTAAGTCTCACCCCGCGGTAGATCTGAGAAGCAAGTCAGAAAATAAGAAGCGGTAAGGAAACTCCGGTCGACGAGCGCAAGGTTAAGGCTCCTAATTGGAAGTGTCCTAATTGGACGGAATTACCGACGATCCGCCACTCTCTTGCGGCTAAACCTTCGGCAAAGAAGAAAAAAAGGAGGAAAAAAACGGCACGGTCGTTTTATCGAGTCCCTTTACCTCTGTGAATTTACACGAAGAAACGACAAGACGACGACGACGACGACGCTGCGCGTAGAGGGAAAAAAATCGCGCGCCGCTAAAGTCTACAATGTCTACCCCCGAGTCTCCCTTGTTTCCTTTGCGAAGCGCACGCAGACCACTCGCGAGCCGAAAAAAAGTTCAATTAAAGTCTGCTTATGAACGACACTAATTACCCAATTAACTTCCATTCCGCTGCGCCGCAACCGATGCCCGCGGCTACTGGTGTTAGTACCGTCGCGCAGCCGTCGCCGCCGTCGGCGGGATTTCTCGTGCCGAGAGTCGTGCAAATCGTTCGCGCGCAAAAAAAATTCCGTTAGGACGTACTTATGAACGATACTTATTGCCCAATTAGCTTGCACTACCCATGGACACACAAGTCCGATGTAATGATTCCGCATATTAGTCGGCTCGCGAGGAGCTCGCCGCGTTATAAGATAGACACGCGACTTTTCCAAGGAAAGACGCTTGATTTGCCGCGGTAATTTATTCGCGATGACACCGACAAGCGAGTTCTTCATTAAAAAAAATTTTAAAGTTTCTTATTTATTGTCACTTTATTTTTCGAAACAAGCTGGTTTTGCGCGCGGATTAGCAAAAGTAATTAACTTACAGATTTTTATAAAATACGCAAAAGTAGATAATATTTCGCGTCCAGCAAAAACAGATACGCAAAGCCCATAATAAAAACTACATTACATCAATCTAACCAAAGTCCGAGAAATTATCGCGGATCTTGATGGCGCGTTCTCATAATATCTCGCGTGAAAGAACAATCTCCTGCCGCAGGGCGATTAACTCCCTTTCGAGGAAGGTTCCCTTTGTTTCTCCATTTCGATCGCCTACTCCCGGTCGACGTTATCTCGACTACTCCGACCCGCGACTTCCGATTCCCGTCTCGTCTTAATCCACTCCCCGTGACCGGACGTGCAATAATAAACGCCTGGGGAAAGTCCAATCGTCGAGGTGGCGGTGCTTTTATGGGACGGTCATAATATCTGGGCAAGAGCGTCGTCGGTTACCCCAACAACATGAGCGCGAGAGAGAAAACACACGCTCTCTCGTACACTCGCAATCACGCGCGGAAAAAACATTCGGTTTGTCGTCGATGCGTACAGGCGCGAGAGGAAAAGATTATCTCGAATGTGGATGGGGCGGAAAGTAAGAGAAGAAGTACGACGAGAACGCGTCACATTAAGGGAGAGTTATGTGAGAGGGCGCGAGAGTTCTGTCGTGGGAGTTGTGCTCGTCAATTAATAGTGTCCCTTCTTTTGCCGCGGAATCACGCGTTGATTCCGTAGGGCGAAGGGACGAAGGGAGACATCCACGGGGTGTGATCTATGCTCGTTAATGTTTAACGCGTGCGAGAAGCCGCGGTCGGCCACCTGCAACTGTAACCGAGATGGACTTTCTCTCTCTCTACGTGAGTCCGTTAGTCTCGTTGCATATGAAAAGTCATGAAGAGATATTATGTTGTTTTTATTATACCCCGCGGCCGGAAGCAAACGCCAGCTCGGAGAAATATGATTCGCCATGAATTTATCAGTGGCGAACAAGCGAAAACATTTCACGTTTCGAATTCAAAAATTGATTTATAGAAATACGGTAGAAATCTTATTTAAAAAAAGTAAAAATTGTACAAATTACTAGTGTTTATATTTTAAAAAAGAAAAACTCAAGAGAGCAATAATCAATGGCAATAGAACTCTGTAATTGAAAGCGGACAGAAGTGCTGTTGATACTGAGCATGGAAAGTAAACTTCAGAAAAGAGACGCAACACGGCTACACCTGCTTTATGATGGATGAATCGTAAAATGCAAATTTCCCCGTGATTGGTCGTATTGGCAACCGCAACCAATTCTTCAACGCGCATTGCGAAATGAAAATCAATATATTCCCGCGCGCTATGTTTGCGAGCTACTGACACACTTACGAATCAAAACATAAGTCGTGACTAGCAAAAAAAAAGTAAATAAATAAATAAAAACTCTACTTGTTCGTACACGTCACGCGATCTCCAAAAAATAAATCAATTTACAAATGGCGTGATAATCGTCGAGCGAGTCGAAGTGAAGGCTGAAAATCGCACAATACGCCCGCGGCGATTTATCGCGAATTGTCGATCGGTCGAGAAAAAAAAAGTATCGGCAATTACGCGCACATGGCTTTCGCGAGAAAGAGAAAGAACGGCGATGCAAGCGATTAAACGTGTAACGTTCGTCTCTCCGTCTTCGTCGCGCTTTACGATCGCGCGCGCGACTACTGCAAGATAGATTATTGTGCAACGTAATTGCGCGGTTTGCCGTGGAAACGGCCAATCGTCCGGCTCGAAGGTTTTGCCGCGGCGACCAAGTAAGAAAAAACCGATGGAAAACAGAAGTTGCGGTCCCGATGCCTCGTTCGCTGCGCGCACAATCCGTGGCCACTGCGCCGTTAAAACGAGCTACGCCTGCCGATATCGATAATCGGCGGATAACAAAAATGAAACGCATAAGCGAAAACAAATCGTCGAACGCATGTTCGGGACGAACCTCACGTACAATCGGGTGGTCGATCGTATAATTCTCTGAGACCAGACACACGCGATTTCAGAGCGTCCAGAAATGAATAAATTTATTATTGTGCTAATGATATTTTATTATCGTGACTATAGTTGTTAAACATCGGTTGTTTATTATTATTACGCGAAGATAAACGTAGTCGAGAAAACACACATGCGTGCTAAGTGGTATACTGAATACTCGTTAGTCCCGTCGCGTATT
The DNA here is from genome assembly GCA_014825645.1 of Pseudomyrmex dendroicus. NCBI lineage: Eukaryota > Metazoa > Arthropoda > Insecta > Hymenoptera > Formicidae > Pseudomyrmex > Pseudomyrmex dendroicus. The sequence continues at coordinate 2,792 of QVNZ01024758.1, read as the reverse complement.
GCAGAAATTACTCGCGCGACTTTCACTATTTTTCACGAGGCGGCCGTTTTATCAAGTCGATTATTACACACACATATCACCATTACATCGTTAGATACACGGAGAATATTATATAAATTATGGGAGATAAGAGACACAGCGCGGCTGGCAAAATCTGACAGACGTTATGATAATAATTTTCTCGTTTCCAATCAAACAGAGGCGGGCACAACGTCGGATAGTTTCCTCGAGAACGCTGCGTGACAAAGCGTTATAAATTTTGCGCGCAACCTGCGCGCGGTAGTGGCGGCGTTCCGCGAGAAAATAAACCGGAGTGCGTCGTGAATATCTGGCGAAGGTGAAAATAAGACGTAAACGAGAGTTAAGCGGTTTGCGTGCAGCAAGCGCGCGCGGGCGCGGGCTACGGTCTAAGAGAAATATCGACTTTCTTGCGTCGAAGCCTTCTTGCAGTCTGCCACCGGCTTGCGCCATCGCGCAAAAGATCCGTTATCTCACCGCAAGGAGGGTACGCTAATGTATCAATTTGCGCGTCGGTCAGATCGTTTAAACAACCGGATAAATGTCAGGCGAATGCGCACATTCCGTTGCGACACGTGTGTTGCGGACGTAGATCGGCGGGAGAGAGAAAGAGAAAAAAAAAGTCTAAGTGGACTCGTTTAGAAGTTTTCTCTTGAGCCGAAATTTCGCGACTGGAAAATTCTCAACCCATTTGCGAGGAGTAATGAGTTTCGTGGCGTGCGCGCGCGGTATCAATAATCCCCTCGCTCGGGAAATTGGCCGATTTCAATTTCCCGAGCATTGCACGTCGGGTTATTTCGCTGTTTCTGACACGTTGGAGAGTAGGTAGACTATAATATATCCTACATTTTATGGTGAACGGGCCCCGCCGCTCAACCATATAATTCCTATATTACATAAAAACGTGACTTACAGGTGTAACCTTCTCTATATGCAGAGGTCAACGAAAACGCGTGTGATGTTGATTACGCCGTGCGAGAACCGTGGAAGTGTCGATCAATCAGTCAGGCCTAATCAACAGAGCGAGATAGATAAAACGCGCGATAGATAGGAAGGAGCGGACAAGCGGGGGCTCCGATTGCGCGGAGATAATTGAAGATAATTTTCTCGGCCTGTGGCCACGGCTCGTGCTGCCATGCCCACTTAACTTTCACGTAAGGGGATGTGGCCACTTAACCGCTTACATGCTCGCTTACTCTCCATGCATATGTAAAGCATTGCGCGCGCGCACTACCGTCGGTGGTGTGTTTCCCGTGACGAGCATCGAATGTAAGGGAAACAGAGATCGTCTTCATTTCCGGAAAATTCACTCGCGACAAGTCTCCGTAGAGAAAAACCGTCCGATCGATTCGGTCGCGAGCTTTCACCGCTCGTGTGATGAAACTTCGATATCGATTTTTACGAAGAGGAACGGAAGAGAGAGAGAGAGAGAGAGAGAGAGAGAGAGAGAGGAAAAGAGAAAAAGAGAACGTAGTATATACATAAGAGCGATGTTGCCAGCGTGGTATTAGTCTGACATTTCAATTTCTTCAGGGGGCGCGCAAACAAGAGAAAAGCGCGAAGACGACCCTGTTGATCCTCGACGCGATTCGTATTATCAACAAGACGCTCTCCTCGAGTTACCGAGCCGAAGCGAGCGCGATCGGTATCCGATCTTCCGCAGGCGGGCGAGACGGAGAGAGAGATTTCTTCAATTTCACGGGTCTGTTCGCCCCCTTCAATTACCGGCACTTAACCAGCAATAATTAGACGTTCCGGGATTGGGTATCACGCCGGCGGACCTTTAAAGCGGATAAAAGCGAGGCGGAATAAAAGAGAAACGCCCTTTCCACCTTGTTCGTCCTGCTCCTTCCCTCGATTTGTCTTCCTTCTTCTTTTTCTTTTTCCTCTTAATGTCCTCATCCTTCCGCCTTTCTTTCTCTCAATCCGCCGTAACAAACAAGACTCGTCGTAAAACCGGAGAGAATTGTCTCGTTCATCGATACATATTCGATCGAACGACCCTCCCGTAGTTTCTTTTCAATGGCGAAGGAATGAATAAGCTCGTATCTGTTCGTCGAAGCGATAATCAGAGACTTTCCGCAATAATTGAACCAGATATATCGCTGTCATAACATAACACATACATACTAGTGTAACTAGTATCACGCAATATGTTTGTCCCCAACAGATGGCAGGAAATTGCGCGTTCTATTTGCAATCGAACAGAACGCGTATAAATACTATTTAAAACCTCCTCCGTAGCTTTACACGTGCTCAGGAAATGAAGATTATTAATGGTTAGTAATGAATCTGTGTTATTTCTAGAGAGAAACTGTGTATCTACAGCTAATCTGCAATATTATTTTTGTTTCTTATCATAATGAATGTTATTGTAAACATGTTTTAATGCGTCGTGTTGATCGCGAAGACATTTCGCGCGCTTTCGAAATATATCTATCGACTTATATCTATCTGCTCATTCGTCACGACGTCCAATCGCCACTTTCTTTCTTCCGACCGCGAAACCGTCGTAAAAAAAAATCCCGAATAAGGATCATAGCAGTCGCGGCGATACATATTTGATCGGAAGAACCGCCGTTTGCGGTCGCAAGGGGTGGGTAGAGTTTTGATGAAGTGCCAGTGGCACGGGACCGCACACACGGGAGGCAATACTAGACGTCTCGACGGTGGTGAAGCTGATATTTATTGCACCCACGGGACGCACACATTCCCACTCATCGTCGGTTCTCTGATATAACTAAATTCGCGTTTATGGAGTGTCCGCGCGCGCA
>QVNZ01024755.1:0-16501 GCA_014825645.1 Pseudomyrmex dendroicus | reverse complement strand
TTTTGAAAAGAGTTCGCGCGCGTATATTGCTTAGATATTTACATGTAATATATGTGAATCGTTGGCCGTGTACATATATGTAAAATATCGTGAATCAGAGAACACATTTCTTTTCGCTTGCAATTATCGCGATTAGTTTCAAAAGGGAATTACATACTTCTCGATACAATCCGCGCGGATCATCATTAAAGCGACATGCAATGCTAAAGACGTAATCGACAAGATAGTTGAAAGGGACCAATATATTTGACACACACACCTGGTTTTTTTTTTATCTTGATCTCGATTTCGTTCTCAATAAGCGCGATATTACTCCGTAATAATGTGTACGTACCTCATTACCGTTATATAATTAGATGTTCTCCATAAAACCCTACTTTTTACCTTCGAGAATACACACACACACACACACACAAATTGAAGCGTCCAATTAAAAATATTATACGCATTAAAGTGGCATGTAAATAAAAAAAAAAAAAAAATAACCCATTGTTAAATCACAAGTGCGCGTTCTCTGCAAAGTTCGATGAATGACTCGCGTAACGAGGAATTAGCAGTAACGAATTGCCATACAGGAAAATTGGAAAAACTTCGCACTTTATTATCTTCTGTTTCTGTGCGTGCGTGCGTGTGTGTGTAATAATACCGGTACATCATTAATTCTCGCCATCACACGTTCAACTCGTCCGACAAGTCAGTAGACATTCCATTGGTAATTTTCGATCCCTTTTATTCAGCACGACTGACATTTCTCGATCAAGATTTTCTTTTCTGGGAGACAGCGTACTGCAGATAAGTCGTTTCAGCGCGACTATGACATGTTCTGTGAGCCGCATTCTACGCGAATGTAGACACGCGGAAATGACAGAGATAGTTTTATCTACACGAGGGTGTCATATTGGAACTCAAAATCAATCCCATTGTCAGTCAGTAAAAAGTGATAAAACACGCTAGAAGATCGGATAATTATTTCCGGAATAAAATTAATATAACGTTCTTTTATAGTTTATTTTTTTTTTTTTAAATATGTAATTACGCAACTTTAACATAAACATTATATCTATATTTGATGATCTTGGACAATAAGCAATAAATAAACCGAGACACAAAAATCCGCTCTTCGAAGCAGTTTCAAGTAATTTTTTTAGTAATTTTCTCCGACTCAATATTTCTTCTCCGCAATCTGCTAATTTTCAGAGTAGAAATCTCGAATGTGCCTCTATTTTTTTTTCTTCTTTTTTTTCACGACTGTATTTTCACGCAATGCAACATTTCACCCTTGAATTACGCTCTTCCGAATCGTTTCGAGCTAGCGAACTGTAATCGAATGAGCAGTAACGCGCCACTCCCAGCGGATTACGTGAGCGAGGCAACCACATATATTTCGATCCGCTGATGTATTACGTGTACCTGCACGTACACCTACATACGACCGGGCTCTGAACCAGTCAAGCCGGTCCGCGGCACGGTTCCTAGTTCCCGGTTCCCGGTTCCTGTGCCTTTTTATCCCCTCAGTGCAAAACTTTCAAGGCAATCCTCTTCCAAGCGGCATGCGACTCCGGTCAATCCACCGAGCGATTTCACAATACAGAAAGACGAAGCGAGCGAGATGCTTTTCCGAAATTTTGACGCTCGTTTGACGAAGCCAATCACTCTCTAATTAAGAACATTCAAGAATATCAAAAACGCTGTTTAGATCTTAAGTTATGAATTTTTAATTAAGTTTCAGTTTCCGCTGATGATTAAATCAAGTAGTACGAAATTTGCTCAATTGATTGCAAAATTATTGTACAAATCGGTCAAAACTGCTGAAAATGTTCCACTTAAATTCCCCCCGGGCTCGAATAATTCATTCTTGTGCAAAATAGGAGATGAGCTAAATTTCCGCATGCGATCCATGAAACGTAACGATTGTCAGTTACGACGAGTCTCAATGGCGCACGCCAATCGAAACCGATCGAAAAGATCGTATACTTAGCTTATTACGCGGACGCGATCGAATAAGGCGATGCTTTACTTTACTCGTTCCGATCGGCGAGTGTTTTGCGGCGATCAAAAAAAAAAAAAAAAAAAAAAAAGAAAAAGTGGAAGAACCTGTCGTGCCACTCGCGCCTGGAAAGGAAAAAGAAAAGCACGCGCGGCCGCGCTCGATGTCGTTACCGAACGGAAATGAGGAACGATTCGAGAATGGCCAAGCCGAGCGCGCGCGCGCCGCGCCGCGGAATATGCACATCTAACGAGGAGGTGAGGCCCACGTACGGCGCGCGGCCGATGATTGCGTATGTTCGATGATGAATCGCGCGCGGTGATTTTTCTCCGCCGGTGATTACATGCAAAAGAGAGCGAGGAAAATTCTTTCTCTCTCTCTCTCTGTCGTACGGTTTCCGGAAATCTAGGCTGATCTCCCCGCGCGCGCGCGCGTCTACGATTATACGTAATGATATTGATAACGACGTCGTATGTAGATGTATCGTGTATATACGCGCCCTAAAAAGGGCGCCAACGCAACACACAGAGCGCGCGGAGGCCAGCTGCTGATTAGACTTCATCGTACCGATGAATCGATCCTCTCGGGAAGTTATACGGCAAATGGAAGTGGCCGCGGCGGCGGATCTCTTCAATATAGGCCGCCTACCGTTCGACGTAATATCGACGGCGATCATCAGCGCGGCGGCGTAACTAAAACAATAAGCTAACGTCGAGGCACGCCGATCCAAGCCACGTTAAAGCATCTCGTAGAGAAACACCGGAGTCAGAGTGGAAGAACTATTTATACGAACCAACACGCGCGATCGTATTAGAGCCGGCGGCTGAACCGCAGTCATCAGTTTGTCGGAGCAACGGGGTTTCGACGTTATTTTCCACAATAAAGTTTAATTTACGCCGCGCTTTGTATAATCGGCGAGATATTTCACGAATTTTAATAAACAAAAATCTCTTGTCGCGTGTTCGAAAGATATTACAAACCGGCGCGGGACTTGGATGGACTCTAATATGGAATATAATCGAGGAGATTGGTAATAAAAAAAAATTATCACGCGTTAATTACAAATTATTAATAATATCGCACATGTTTGATCAATCTTATCGTAAAATATGAATATTGTGTTTGTATTTGTGACGACGTTATATGAACCGTTCAAGATAGATACAGGCGGTACAAGCGTGTTATCGATTTTCAATTACGCGTATCGCACTAAGCGCAAATTAAACCGCACGTAACTTTGGTATCAAATATTTAATAAACTGCGAATTGCGTGTTCTTGTCGATGAAAAGAAAAACTTACACGGAGGCATATACGTAGATACGATATTTCGCTCGCATGTTTCATCAGCAACGTACATGTGTGTACATACCTGTACATAAAATTTTTTCTAGTCCGTGTTTGGCGCGATAAACAAACCGGTAACGAACGACACGCCGCTATAAGGAGAGCTCGATTATTAGCGACGTGTCCGAGCGTTATCATTCCGCGTTATCCGTTGCGCTATCGCGAGCAACGTGGGCCGAGCAGCAGGTTCTTTGCTAAATCGGCTTACATTATCCAATAAGCATAGAACAAGCATAGAAATTTATTACGGTAGTTGTTGTGTGTGGTCTGACGTGAGTGTCATTTTGCCACGGGAGAAACGTGGGAAGCGCATTTCCAATCGCTAGAGAAGTCGCGAGAATAAGTGAGACACGATATGTGTCGCGCGCGTTTATTTATTTTCACACAATCAGGGGACACGTTTTCGCGTTGATCGGTCGTTTTCTAAGTTCTAGCTGTCACGTGTCTAAAAAAAAAACCATTTTTCTCAACACGAAAAGGGATGGCTCGCGAAATGAAACGCAATTAATTAGCGTGATGTATCGCTGAGTAAATTACACGTTGCCGCATCGACGATACACCAATGTGTTGTCTCTATGTGTTTAACACAACGGCAGGTAGATATATATCCAACACCTTATAGCTTCCCCGCGGTCGAAAAGCGCGCGCCCTCTCATTATAAAGTAGCCTTATTTATCTCGATTACGCGGCTCTCTTTTTAATCGGGGGCACGAACACCGATCGATCGGCATGCGCAAATCGAGTCGATCGACGAGCGCGCACCTCGGTATTTGGGAGGTGGTTCGGGTCGGACTCTTCGTGCCCCCCGATAATGTGTCCAATCAACGACATAGATTAATGATCGCCGCAGCGCTGTTCAGCCCCTTCCTTTTTTAATCACTGCGATTTCGCAATTATCCCCCGTGATCTCGAATTCGATTACAAGTATCTTGTGCAAGCCACTTCTGTCGAGGGTATGATGCAATCTGCGCGCACGCTAACCGCGATCTTCGGTGAAGCAAAAATCTCTGCAGAAGTCTTATAATTTTCTTCCCAAACTTTGCTCGCTTAGTCGCAACAAGTTTTGTTGCGACATTTATTTCAATCCGTTGTCACCACATGTACACCAACGAAAATTGGAAAAACACGATTTTTTTCAAAAAGTTCTTTTCATTTTTTTATTTTTCACTAAGAAGAAGTTTTTTTCAACATTTTTAACTAATTCCATTCAATTTCTGAGAATTGTTTACCGCTATTTTCGCTAGTTTCAAATTATTTATCAACTCATTATTGAAAAGTTATTCAACTTCAAACATGCGAAGTGCTAAATTGCGTGGTGACAACGTATAGTGGATTGCGAGATGTGGTGACGATGGGTTAAAAAAAACAGGAAACAGAAAAAAAATTGAAGTCGCAACAAGTATGTTGCGACAATTATTTAAAAAAACGAAACAAAAGAGAAATTGAAATATAAACTTCGTAAAGATAACACGACGATTCGTTTTGTTAACAAGTTCTTCTGGATCGTATCGTATTTTGCAATATTGTATTCGCGCGCGATACGTGGGTTTTCGCACATATGATATTAGCACAGATTTTCGTTTTGCCTTGCGCAACGAGACTACAAAGAGTCTCGTTGCGCGATTTCTCTCGACTGGAAATTATTCTTCGACGACGAGAAGTTTCCGAGAGCCGCGGATTCGACGAAATAATCCGACGAAGGACGAAGGACTCGCGACGAAAGAATGTAACAATGTCGACCGGATGGTTTGCACGTGACAGCGGAGACCGGAGACCCGAGTAAGGAAGTTCTTTAACGGCACGTACGTGTCGACGTGCCGTGGCTATCACGTACAACCCGTGTCGCTTGGATATCGGAGTGTTCACGTGTGCGATATCTGACCCGAATGTTGCACACTCCCTCGGTCGATTCGCATTTCAAAAGGGATTCCGTACATATAACGTCAATGAGCTGTTATTAACCAGTCGCAAGAATTCTCATAAAAATTAATTGAATTTAAAACGTCCGATAAATGATACAGACTGCAAACATAAATATATAGCGATCTTTGTACGTGTGAATCTAGAGATACAGAATGAAAAATAAAAGAATAAAAAAATAGGATTCATTACTCGAAACAGAACTTCGACACATTCGGATATCAACTTGTCTTTTTTTTTTTTTTCTAAGATAGACGAATGTATTTTAATCTTTTTTTTTTTACCTTTCTAAAGCAAGTGAAGTCAGTTTGTCAGACCTAACCGCAACGTATCAGGTCTAACCCCAACTCGGACCCCCGAAATTTGTTCGTGTGTTTAGAATTTTTTTTTTTTTTTTTTTTTTTTACTTCGACTAGATAGATTCTTGTTAGCGCATGCATGAGAGAAACCCGCGCGCGGAACATAAGACGATTCGAACGAATTAAGGATTCGTTTACAAAATTACAGTGGGGGAGGGAAAAGTTGATGAAGTAACAACAGTGCGTAAAGCTCATTAAGATCGCGTAGCAACAACTTCGCACTGTGTTATTATCGGCATTGATTGCGAATGTGTAATCCAGTCGCCCGTCTTACGGAACCTTCAAGAAGTATGCTTAATTGTAAATGAAGCGAGCCGCAATTTACCAGGTTTAATTGAAAACGCGTTCAACAAGCAGCACTGATTACTTTCTTTCGCCGATGCAAATGATTAATGCGGGGATTCTGATCGATCCGCAGCCATAAGAGAACGGAACTGGCACACGCACAGCTTGTATGTACCTGCGCAAACAGCATTCAATAAGCTTCCAGCGCATAGCCGCGCTAATTACGAGATCATATTTTATATCATTGATTCCTAAAACGCCAACGTGAAAATCGCCGTGCATTTGTTTTTTTTACGGAATAAAGAACTAACGACTTCCTAAAGGATGTCGCAACGCTTCTGACGCTGGAGTTGAGACACTTATATTGGAAAAGGAAAAAGCTATTTTTGTGCAATTGTATTTGACTTTGAGATGAGAAATCATCAATTTTACATCACATCGGCAATCACAATTCCGTATGTCAACTGAGTTAGGTGAAAAAGAGCGCATAAGATAAATGGCGAGGAGGAAAAAGAGGAAATAACAATTTCAAAAGATGTGAAATATCAAACCCTAATAAATATTGCGTTACCTTGAAATATCAAATATATTGTCGATTCGAATAGTGTAAATTGAAATTATTTTGTGAAGAAACTTAAATCTTAATGAGAATAGAAAACAAATAGTTTCGAATAGAGAGTTTATATGTCGAAAACTCTGGTGCGGAACAGAGTAACAACGAACTGATTTGCACAGCCTTCGATTTCGCTCAGCGCGGAACTTCGCTCGAGTTCGCGTTGAAGTTGACCCGAGAGAGGAGAAGAAGAAAGAGACAGAAAGAAAAAAGAAAGAGAAAGAGATTGCACGAGTGCATAGCAGCGGTATATTTTCGCGGAATGGACCGGATGATGAGGCCATTAAACTGCAATTAGGAGGCTATGTGCTTTATTATACGAGGGCCTGATGATCGTCCGATACGTCGACCTGTCCCCGTATGATTCACCTATCGCGAAACAAACAGGAAGCTATGTGTCGCAGACCCGAAGGTTGGCGCCAACTTCGCATTGATATCATCTCGGCTCACGTCTAAAACTTCATATCCGTTTCTTCAAGCATAACACGCGCTCTGCGGTCGGCCAGTTTACACGGTGGTAGTCTCAGGTGAAGATGTCCGAAAAATCACGACATAAAATAAAAATCTCGAGACGGAAGATAATGTATCGGAAGAATAAAAATTATCGGAAACACGTGTTAACTTGTTATTAAATTAGTCAACGCGTTGCAAGAGATAAAGAACAGTGTATCGAATTTGAAAAAAAAAAAGCGTGTCTTTTCACGTTTCTGTAAGTAAAAGCACGAGAGAAGGAGAATTTGATCAAGAAAGACTATCTTCTTATAGCTGTATTTTAATAGTATTTTGATATCTTTAAATTTCTTTTCGTTGAAATAATTATCATCGATACGACAATGTTTTCGATCTCTCTGCTGTAATTTTCATTGAAGACACAATATTAATACTCTACGCGCTTGTGATAAAAATTATAACAGTGTGAAAAACGTAATAACGAGAGAAAAGACGTGAAAAACCGGAAAGTAACTTTCGTATTGCGTAAGAACATGTCGCGTTTCCGGCATTTCACACTTTCCTGTATGCCGCGGAAATGCGACATTTTCTACACGCGACACCCGCCGGCATTCATCGCGCACTCGTTAGTTTTTACGGCGAGTCAAAAGTTCTCTTTGTTAATTGGTGGCGTAATGACGTCTTTCCTAATTACGCTTCACCGAGATCGAGACATACAAGAAGAGAGTCGGCCCAAACCCTTTCCCATTTTTTTTTTCACTTCTCCTCTTCTGCTTACATCTCCGTCCCTATTATTCTCTTTTTCTCTCTTCACTGTCGCGGATCCATTATCGTTATTAACATTAACGCGAACGTTTAACAACCGCGCGTCGCTTTCCATTTGCCGCTTCTGTGAGAACACTATAGGAACCATCGTGGCTTTGAATGTCAGGAAAGCTCTCGTGGGGGAGAAGGCGAAAGGAATAACGAGCGGGAACGAAAGAAAAAAGTATACGCTCACCGCGCGTCGCGGCGTTCTAAAAGCGTGGTAGAAGCGCGCGAGAGAAGGAAAAGACGCGGAAAAAAATTCGCCGGTTTCGCTGGAAAGAAAAGCGTCGACACTTTTTCGACAAACGCCACTCCAAAACGACGACACACGTTGCTCGCGAACCGGGTGGGTGCGCGTTTCTTTTCTCGAGCACACCTCGTCATTAAACGCGCGTGTATATATATATGTATATATTATACCCGCAAGTAGCACAAAATCGTCAGTTTCCATAGCGTTGTGTTACAGTTAAAAAATATCTGACAATGATATTTTTTATCGCTTTGCACATAAATTCAGTTTTGACAATAATACAACAAAAAGTTGCATGTCTTTGCGCAAAAGACGTTCGATAGAAAGAAGTTGTTGGATATTTTTCCGCAAAAACTTATTTGCGGAAAAATAAGTGTAAAAAAAAGACAGACGTCGGTATTGCATTTTTTTACAGCGCATTTTTGTTTTTCTTTGACTTCGCGCACTGGCACTCTCGGCCGTTAAGGGAGGTTAGTTATACCGGTTGCCGGTGCGCGAGTTCACGAACAAACGAAGACCGGTTCCGTACCATTGAACCGATCACCAGCACGTGATCCGGGGACCGGCGGAGTCGCGAAAGAGTCCAGGCTTCGGTAAAAATTCCACAACAACGCAAGATAATTTGCTTTCTGCCTAAGCAAAATCCTTGCTCGCTGACGTACGTACATCTGATTACGTCAAACTTCAAATTTGCGATAATATAGAATTAAAAAATTTATTTGCCGTGAAATGCGTATTTAAACAAAAACGGATCTGTGCGTGTAACGTGAACCGTCTTCACTTAAGCAAATTTTAAACCGCAGAGAGAGAGAGAGACACGCTGATCGGGAAAGTTACAAGCGCTAAAGTTCTCCAAAGAAAGTCACGAACCGATACTTTAAATTCTGCTTCTGCGCCATGTACGAGAGATGATCTTGTAAAATGGAAACGAATAACTACCTGAGCGCGAGAACAAGGTGTTTCCTTGTGGGAACATTCTTGTCGGGTGCCATCGGGAATTCATCGATGATGCCGCCGCGCGAAACGGCTCCAAAACCGGCAGCGCGCGTGAGAGCAGGTCGAAAAAACGAACACCCGATACGCAATACAATATCAAATATCGCGGTCACGTATACGACGAAGTTTTCGACTGTTTGTCGTATAATCGTGAAACTTACGATTATCGCCGGCACAGCAGCGGAATACCGGGAAAGAGAGAGAGAGAGAGAGAGACGGGAAAACAGAAGCGCGCACTAATGGCGGCGCGCGTTAAATCTGGCCCAAAGACCGACCGGCACGACCTACGTCGAGCTTCCCCCGGGTCCGTCGAGCTCGTAAATTCAATTAGTCCGCGAATATCTCCCGGGGACCAACAACAGCGCGGGGGCAACGCGATCTTCTTCTTTCTCCCCTCTGGCTCTCCTTTACCTTCCCCTTTCAGAAGTCCTCGTCGGCTCGCCGCCTCCTCTCGTCGTCGTCTCCTCTTTATCTCGACCGGGAATTCGCCCACTTTTGTTCTTTGTTCTCGTGGCACTTCCTTTTGGTCTCTCGCGTCTCTCCACCTCTCTCCACCGCGCGCGCGCGCGCCTTCTCTTTTTATCCCTACACCCGGCTAAACATCCACCTTTCATTCTCTCCGCGCTATCCATTCTTCATCGTATACTCTCGTGAAGAAAAGAAAAAAAAAAATACAAACGAGAAGACGAGAGGAATAATTATTGCGCGCTATGGGACACTGCCGTCCGAACGAAAGGATATCGCGGAGCGAAGGTTCGAGGAAAATTTGTCAACGTTATCCGACACGAAATGCCAGATTTAAATGTATTCTGTTTCGCAATTTTTCGTGATGTTTCACACACATCGAGTTGTGTGAATTCCGTTACATATGCTCTCCGCGAAAAATATGAAAATCGTCGAAACTGTTATGTTTCTCAGACACGATAGGAGTTTTATCCGTTGGAAAACGATTGGAAATGTGTGTTTCGACGTCTCGTTTGCAACGTAATAGAGACCATAAAAGTTTTTATTTGGCTCTGGATGAGATTGTTAGAATTACTGGGTTCTCGCGCTAGGCAATTCCGATAATACAACACTGGCAGCGCGAGAGGCACCGGTGATTTCCGGACGCCGCCGCCGGGAGCTGCGTAGTGAATGCCCGCCAGCTGAAAGAATAAAGAGGTTAAAGTGCCAAAGGAACGCAGCACCGTAGCAAATAGCTAATTCGTACTCTGCGTATATACGCGCGCGAGATATCTCCTCACTTCTCTCTCTTTGCCGCGCGGATAAAACCGCACTCGGCGTGGTGTGCGTTTCGACATCGTGAAATTCGTATCTTTCTCTCTCGCGCGCGGTATAATCTCCACGAAAAGAACTTTCGAGCGCTGTTAACGCGTTTCAACGACAATTTCTATATCACAGAAAAACGATCGGCGACCAACGGCGACTTTTATTGTTGAGAAAGATCATATCTCACACGTCTATACGACGACATATTTCGCTCATTCTGTCTTTCGATCCCCGGTTTTTTTGACATTTTTTGATGATATTTGTATTACGTACAATTGTCATGTAAGTTAAAACGTTTTTATAGCCTTATCAGTTTTATTTAGTTATTAGTTTTTTTTTGTCATGTATGTGTCAATTAAAATATAAGATACGTTAACGGTCGTTGTGCTGACTTGTCTAAGATAGTTTGGCTGAAGAAGATCAAAAATAAAGGAACGTCTCCCCTGTTAATCGACTTTCTGTGAGTTGGACAATTGTACATATTACCACCAGTGGACTATCGGGGTTCTTTTTTAATTGTTTTCGAATCACGAAGTCGTCATTCAACTGTTTAAAACACAAGATATTCATAATTGAACAATTATTTATGTACGTTAATTACGTTATGATCTGACTGTTAAAAAACCAAGATTTTCACAAACACGCGTATCAGTGCTTCACCGCAATAATTATCCTCATAAACGTTATTAACCAGTTGCAATTAATACATTCACACGAGAGTAAATGTATTACTTTGTAAGAGCTGACAATTATTCATGTACGATAATCGCTGTCTGATTGTTAAAAAACATAATTGTCAATTTTATCATCGGAAACTATCGTGATACCCATCGGCATACCTATCATTACCATTTATCATTTGTCATTGTAATTGCTCGATAAATCCTGTTAGTGCGAGCTCATCTCGAAGCAAGTTCGCGATTGATATTTTATCTATCTCGTCTATTTAACATGATAAAACGCGACGAAACAACCTGATAAGTGGCCTGATTGAGTGTAATGTCTGACGTTTGACAACAACACAGCGTCGATAAAAAACACTCTTCTACGAACAATCGCAGCAACACGCTCGAACTTATTTGATACGCGCGAGCGAATTTTATCAGTCATTATTTACTCCTTGCGGAAGAGGCAGGAAGTGATTTTCCGATTCAGTGATGATTTATCGATCGCATACCGAGATGAGATTACGTGTCAGTCGGGAGGGCCTTTAGCGTCGCAAAATTAATTGATAATTTCGGTGCGCAGTCGTGTAAAAGATAAGTAAAAGTATATATCCTCAGTATAAGCGAACAGTTACATCAACCGGTATATCGCTCTCGAGCTCTTGTTTTCGTTTCAAGAAGTTTCGAATAAATATTTTCACGAGAGCGACTTGTAGCTCAGTTGGTCTGTGCGGGACTAGTAACCGAAAGATCTCGGGTTCGAATCCGACTAAAACGTATTCGGATGATTTAAAAGTCGCTCTCTGGTGAACTGGCAACTCACTGAGATGTATCATCTGTCACGAGATTCCTCTAAAATAGAAGTGTTTACGCGCACTTCTGGTTGTTTGGAGCCCACTTAAAATTGTAGATCCTTTATTACACACTCTAAATCCGCACGAGAGTGTAAGAGAGGAAAGGCTAAGGATCCTCTTTAACAGTTATGATGAAGAAAAGGATCATTGCGCTGATACAACAGAAGGATCTTTGAACTGATGAAAAACGCATATCTGACGCTGTATCAACAAAAAGTATTAACTAGAGGACCAAAAAGTCATTTTTTTTCTAGACTTGATCGAGATGATATTTTTGCAACGGACTTTCTTCTACCGATCAACATCAGAATTTGATCAGTTAAATTACAGACAATTTGATAAAAGCGCAGATATGTTTTCCTCTGGCCTATCATTATACAACCAGCAAGAAAAATTTGTTGTCTGAATTTTTGTTTCATCAACAAAGCATTTTGACACAACAAAACGTTTTAATTGATATAACAAAACGTTTTAATTGATATAACAAAAAATCTTTATGTAATATATATTATATATGTAATCTATATTACATAAAGATCTTTATGTAATATATCAAAAAATCTTTATGTAATATATATTATATATGTTGTTGTGTCAAAATGCTTTGTTGATGAAACAAAAATTCAGACAACAAATTTTTCTTGCTGGTTGTATAATAACAAAACATTTTTTTTTTCTGATGGTATATTGGTGATGGTATCTGGATATAATAACTCTAATAACTCTAATATATATAATAACTCTAATTATTATTATAATTGAACGATATTTATAATCACATCAAACACATATCGGTACATTATTCTCGATCTTATTTTCTTTTTTTTTTTCTTTGTATTAGAATTTATAAACAAATTTCAATTTCAACCGTCATTTTATTCTCACACGGGCTTCTATTTTGCATATAAAATAGATAAGCGGTTCTATGTAATTAATTGCGGAAGAAACGTTATATCGAGGGAGGGACGTAACACGGTTGTCGCATTAATTCGTACTCCTGTAACGGCGCATTAAAAATTCTACGAGACTACTAATGTTTTCTCCGTGTTTATCCTCGTGCGCTGTCCTCCGAACGATAACACCTTCGCCGCCGTCAACGCCGGCATATAATTATCAACCATGTGCGCGCACGCCATTTTCATAATTGAACATTTTTACGTAAGACCGAAGAGAGAGAGAGAGAGAGAGAAGAAAAAAAAGGTTAGAATGTATAATAAAGCTTCTTATGCTAAACCTACTCGCACGCGCGCCTATTCGTGACTCGAGTTATCGATACGTACGTACTGCAACGAGCGTCATCATTTACCTACCTACGCCAAGAATTTCACATCTTACGGCGCGGCCGGACCTTATTTCATACGACTTCCTGTTGTTCCTACCGACGTTACGACCCTGTTACTACCTCTCCTTATAGCGTGATAATCGTCTCGTCTATCCGTCTATCGTCGATGTGAAGATTACTGACATCGGGCGGAACATGTGAAGCGGGATTACACAACCCGGGGGGAGTTGCGCAGCACTCGTAAGCCAAGTCGTAAAATGCAATCGACCAAGAAGAGAGTTTGCGCATTTCGAGTTGATTTTGTTGATTTTTCGCCCTGATTGCGACGTTCGATGATTACACCTGCTTCGACCAAGCGTCGAACGACCAAGCGTAGGAAGTGATATCGAACTTGACACAATGTATTTCAAATAAGAATTTGCACGGCACAATCTGCGTTGTATAAGATGCGCTTCTATAAATTCGCGTTCAATCTTCTTCTTGTTAGATAACACACAACAATTATCTCATCGTGACGTCGTATAATTCGACACAAAACGTTGCACGGAATATGCATTTGTGTTGTGCGAACTGTGCATTTCGAAAAGAAGGGCTTTACTTATTAATATTTTAAATATATTTTTTTTATACAAAAGTATCAAGACGTTTTTATGTTTCGCGATGAACTTTAAGAAGTAACGCAAAAAAATTGTGAAAATACATTACAGAGAATAAAGATGAAAGGGAAGTTTAAAAAACGTAGGAAAAGGAGCCAATACAAGCCTTAAAACACGATTACCAGTGTGTAGAAAAATCTCTTTATTGAAAATTTCGATTCATTGGTTTGAATCATCTTGAGAATAATATATAGATACAAAGCATAAATAAAAACTTAAGATAAAAATAAAAACAACAAAATACATAATAGATGAAAAATGAAAATGGCCAACACACTTAATTTTCACTAAAGACTGAGATTTTTTTACAAACTGTAACCATGTTTTAAGACTCGTATTGGTCCTTTTCTTACGCGTTTTTTAAACATTAAATTACGCTTACTTTCATGCACTTCAGTTAAACTCGAGCTACAAATTTACTCCATTGCGAGGAAACGCGTTGCAATAAAAATCTTTAAATCTCAAGTAGAATCAAGAAAAGAAACAAACGAGTTTAAGGTATTAAACGCGATACGATAATATGCGTCGCCTACGTGTCTTCTAATAATTCGTGTCGCTGACACATCAACGGAGAGAGAGAGAGAGACACGCTCGAAGTACGTCGTAAAATTTCACGAGAACGGTAAAATAACCGCGAACGGTAAGAATAATGCGGACAGAAAACCGCCGTCGCGATACGAATCTGCTATTTTCTCATGAAGCGGACAACACCATCTCCGTCTCATGACTCCACCCACGAATCTCTCTCTCTCTCTCTCTATCTCTCTCTTAATACATGTACAATGTGTACATACGTAACACCAATTGCAAAATTCGCGGTGCGCTCTTACGTAACGCGCGCGCGGTACATTCGTTCTCGCCATTGTTCTCGTCGTCGGAGCCCCATTGTCGCCTATATGGAGCGCCGGCGTAGGCAAATGAAGAGATCCGCAAACGCGCGCTGCGCGATTTCTTTCTTCCGCGCTCTCTATGCGAGCGTGCGTGCACACACGTCTGCGCGCTCGCAAATACCGCGACTTCGTCCCACGAACCTCCTTGCAAAGCTTCGCGATTATAACGCCATATCGCGGCGCGTGTCCACGTGTGCGGCGCGCGTTTCGTAAACTGTCTCGTCGTAAATGGAACGCGACGGAATATATCTCCGTCGCACTTTCGTGCAAATTAAATCAACGCGTCCATTAAAATGAGAAGTTTATGGTAAAATGTTCGAGAAAAGTGGCCGCGCGGAATATGTTTATACGTCTACGCAAACCCCGCTGATGAAAACGCATGCATTATTAACGGTTTTTAGCGAACGCGCAAAAAGCTTTTGCGGTACGGTAACGGGACTTCTCGACGAATGCATAAAAATGTTCGACTACCGCGCGTCGTCTTCGCGTATAATTAACGTAGTTCCGCGAAATCGATGAACGTGACCACGTGAATTTTGAATAACGCGTTTTTTTTTTTTTTATCTCGCGTCCGAAAAACAATTCAACCGTCTTTAAAAATGTAAATTGACGCGAACAAGCTTTCACAAGATATTATATCCAACGTACGATCAATTTTTAATCATTTTTTTTCTTTAAAAATTCTGAACTACGAAGTCTCGTCTTTTACAACAAATGCATTTTCGTGTCAAGTGACACGCGCATCACATTGCATTTCCTTGTGGCAACTAAGTAATACGCGCGAATATATCTTTCCCCTTTCGACTTTCTCGCGACTGCGATTGCACACGTGATTTTTCCCGCTTTCGCCGCGAATCGAAAGGTAAAGATAAACCAGTGAGACAGAAAACCGGTCGGGCGCAATAAAGCTTTTAATTCCAGCGCGCGGTGTAAGTGAATTTAAAAGTCTCGCGTCTCTTCTACTATATACCCGCATTTACAGCGCAGTAAAACGGCGCGCCAAGCCTCTAATAGTGCGCATCCGCCGACCGAAGTTGTGCGAGGAGAGCGTAGAAAACACCGGCATTTAGAGTTGTAACTAGCCACCAACCGTCAAGATAGTGTACTCTCTCTCTCTCCCCTCTCCGCTTCAATTAAACTAGAAGATATCTATTACAGAATATTAGAGCCACTTGCGTTTTTTTCGATAAATTATTATTTTCCGCGAGGAAACTTCTCTTCCTCTCCCCGTGCTACTACAGTTCACGATCATTCACTGTAAACAACTACATTGGTTTTTTTTTATTTCGCGATATCATCTGCGTACGGCAGAGATCTGTTTATCAATCACGTTGATCGGTATCAGAATTGAGCAATAATTTAAAGAAAAAAAAAGAAAAATTTGCGAGCGATGCCCACGTATTACCCCGGGAAAGAGTTAAATTTATAACACGACGCGTTACGTATATTTTCTTCGAGATTGCATAAGATAGAAGATAACAGCTCGCGCGACACAGCCGGTGTGATTAACAAGGAAGTTAAGTGTTGTCTGCTCTCTTGGCGTTGCGTCGCGCGTCGTTCGCAAGCGCGGTTTTAGAATTTTATCCCCCCAGTACAAGCTATAATAAAAAGTTATAAAACACACAGCATCTCTTACACGTCGTAAAAACAAACGCGAAAAACTAATTTTTTTTTTTTTTTTTTTTACGTTTAACGCAGTGAGCACACATCGTCGTACTTAATTAGGGCGGTTCTAAACGATGTTTGAAATCTGCCATGTTTTTTTTTTTTTTTTAATTACGAGCTCTCTCTTTCTCTCGGTAGCAGATGTGTGACACGACGCAATCTGTAATATAGTGATAAAATAGCGCTGGGTTATTATCGTAAATTTTTT
>QVNZ01024750.1:0-21052 GCA_014825645.1 Pseudomyrmex dendroicus | reverse complement strand
ACACACACACACATACACAACAACCCGGTTAAAAGAGGCCGGAAAAGAGAACCTTCGAATATGCGAACGCACACACGGACACATCAATCGTACATATACAGGTTCGCGCGTGCGGGACAAATTGACTTCGTTTGCACGTCTGCGAGTCACGCGACTTGCATGCCTCGATCTCACTCACGTCCCCGTGAATATTGGCACGCTATGCCGGAACGCGGCGGGATCGGTGGACGAGCTGCGAATTTGCCAGCGCGATGAGCAAGGTCTTGCTGCTTTCGCTGAAATCGCCGCTGCGAATATCCGCTTCGAAGAGAGACCCGATTCCGTCAGATTCCCGCTTGCGTTTTATTCACGTTCTCTTGTTTAGATATTGGTTTGTTCTTACAATCAAATTGAATGTACACAATCTTTCGTTTTTCTTCTAACAAGTAACTGTCTCACATTTGTTAAAGAAATAATCACACCAAGGTGTGTAAAGTCAGGGACTAAGGAACTAAAATTACCCATTGGAATGATGTTTCTCCTCTGCTATAAAAATAAAGTTGAGGCAGGTCGACGCGAGATATTGCGTTAAATAACGTGTAATAAAACGACTCGCGAGAACGAAAGCTTCCGGAATTCGTCGCGCATCAACGTAGCCATTAAAGTGCGTCGTTTCTATTTCTCTCGTACGTTTGCTCACATCGCTCGCTCCTCTCTACGAGGTTTTATCTAACACGACTCTCTCATCAAAAACCCCTCCTCGTCGTTTGATGCGCGCGATGTTGCAAAATGCGTCGACCACGGGCGAAGACAATTAGGGCCCACATTAATTAAGGTAATTGCGCCGCACGAGCAATCTCCTACAAAGTTGCTCTCTCCGGATGTACGCACTTAAACCCCACCTAACTGCTAATTACAATAAATTTCATAACCATCCCGACGTGGTATTCGATCATCCCCCGTTCTGCAGTTACGCGACGAGTGAGAATAATAATGTCGCTCTTCTCGAAAATTACGGTAGTCACGACTATACGAAATGAAGAACGATGCGATTTTGATTCGATTTTATTAACATAAAAAAGACATAATTTTGCATACAATCGCATATTTTTGAAAGTATAAATTCTGAAATACACACACACACACACAAGGAAAATTTCTTGTAAAGCTTCTTATAAATTCTTATTTTTTCTTATTGTAAGAATATTTACAATTTAAATCGCGCAAATTCTACACAACAATCACAATGATTTAATGACCTACAATTGTAGCGAGGGAAGAGAAAGAGACACAATTCTGGCAGCGATCCCGCCAACTTCGAATAATGCGAGGAAACACGACTCTATCCGCTTGTTTTTGATATCTAATTTTCACGCACGATTTCTCGCCATCCTCGACCCGATTGTCTTCGCGGCTGCGTGTTAAAGTACATACGTTGGCGAAGTCGATGTAAGCAAGAGAGAAAACAGTGCGAAACTGTTAAAAAGATTATTAGCAAAATTGAAGCATTGTGTGTAAAAAAACTAAATTTAGTGTGCAAAAAAATAAATTTAAAAGACGATGACTAAAAGATTCTCTTGTCCGAGGAAAAGTGACTCGTCTCACAAACAAAATTCGCAATCAACCTGCTTTTCGCGACGAATTTAGAAAATCGCGGGTAAACAGTGAATTATAAACCGAGAAATTAAATTTGCGTCCTGCAACCGAAACTGAAATGTTACGAGACAGCGGACCGATGCAACGTGAATAGTACATAGCGCGTGTAACGCATGAGTACACGCGTTTATATTCTACCGTCTAACAATAGCCCGGCAGCAGGACTATTATTATAGGACTAATATAGAATAAGAGTCGCGCTGTGTAGGTCCACAGTCTCAGAACATACTCCTGGATATAAATATATAAGACCGACAAAAGATGAAGAAAAGAAAAACAAACTCGACGTGTGCGTCGAAAACAAAATGCAAGTACATATAACATGTACGTCGCATTGTACATATAAGTAATGAAACGCAAAAAAAGAAAGAATCATCGTTCGTCGAGAGGCTGTTGTTTGTTTCCACTTGATGTTAAATGCCATCTTCACTTTTATAGAAATTTCTTTACAAATGTTTTTATAAATTTTCTTTACAAAAACACGCAAACTGAATCTTAGTTATTTTTGTTCTCGATTCTTGATTAAAGTAAAGAAAAAGAGAATAATTTTAATCAAGGAAACACGTGTGGCACTTGACAAGCGAAACGAAGACATTATTAAGAGCACTCAAATGACACAGTTTTTAATGTTATAGCTAATAAAGAGCTTACGAACTTTGTCGTATAAACCAGTAATTGCGCGTACTCAATTACTCTCTCCCAGATACAGTCGTCTTTTCTAAGAGAACCTTATGACAATTGTTTTGCTCATCTCATGCGCCACACGTCGACTGCATAATTAAACGATTTGGGAATAGTCCTGTCACGCGATGAATATTATTTCCCCGTTTTGGAGTTAGGTCAGAGGAAAAAAAAGGTAGGTCGCTCGATTGTGGGTTATGTAGATTATGGTGTCACGATTTTCCTCCATGTACAATATATATATATACACGTTACATTTCTATACTTATATGTGCACAATACATACACGTGTATATCAAAATATAAAAAAATGGTTTTATAAGCGCACATCTGTATCAAACTGGTAAAATTGATTTAACCAACAATTCACCACAAGTTTTAATAAAACTAACGATTTTTTTATAAAAACAATTTCTTTAGAAGAAAAATTAGGCTTATGAGTATCCAAAAAGAAACCAGCTTAATACTGTTAAACATAGCCGTTTCCCGGTTTGCTCTTTGATACGTACCTAGTTGATTCGTGTGGTGCATATTGTGAATGGTAGTACCATAGTCCAGGGCCATATGCTACACACTCTCAGATATAGTAGGTATATATAAAAATCCACCGTGAGATCAATCTTCAATATTCACTGCGCGAAGCACCATTCCCGGACTTTCCCGCTACTTTATCACCAGTTTTCACGCTCGCGAAACATAAACACCGCGATTACGCTCTAATCGTCGCGTGAGGCGCGCGTAGTATTTCACGATGATTTTTAAGAAAGACAAGAATATTTAACAATCAATGAGCGCACACCGTATTATCTTATCGGCGAGAGAGGGAAAGAGAGAGAGAAAGTGTCTCTCTGTGTTTGTCGATGCACAACCGCACTCTTCTCGCGCGTCCAAGAGAGAGATGATCTGAAAACAGAGAACAAAAACAGGATTCGTTAATTTATCAGAAGCACAGATAAACACAGTGTATCTACAAACAGAGTGTATATCATTGATAAATTTCCTTTGTAAGTTTTTGTTTCCGATTAAAAATATCTCAAATTATAAATTTTATAATTAACTATTTTTATCGCGTTGTTTACGGCCAGTTTCTTTTTTTAATGCAACGTTCGGTAAAAAGTTTTGACGCCGATTAGGCGCGCACGAATCGTTTCCGACGAGATATAAAATTATTCGAGATAAATTTATTTGTGACCATCTATTAAGAAACAAGTGTGAGACCGCGCGGGAATAAAAATAGCAGACAAAAATACACATGTCGAAAATAACATGCAGATGAGAAGTAAAATTCCAATATGTTTTTAGTCAGCGGGTTTTAATCATCAACAGATATTCTCCGAAGAGAGAAAGAAGTAAAACGTACATGTTTGCTCTTTTCATCAAAATTACAGTCTCTCGATATTTAAACTCCTGTGTGTCTAAAGCTTTGTACGAAAATTATTTACACGCGTCTAAAGGTTTGCGAACAAATAAAAAGTCACAAAGTGGGATAATAAAGTTAATATATACGCTTTTACAACGCGCGGTAATAAAGATTTCAATTCAAAGATGAATCTGTGAATAGAAGTCGCGGTGAAAGCCAAAGAATGAAAATCTAATTTCGCGCCTCTGACAAGTGTCAAATGTCCTTGCCAACGATGATGATCACGGTAAGCGAGACGTGCCAAGGTGTTGCCAAATAGTAGATCGTATATTTATCTTTTTTTTTCTTTTGACGCTAGCTATTCTATTTAAAGATTAAGTAACAGCGCTCACGCATTCACTGTTTCTTCAAACTCCCTCGCGATTTTCCCTCTTTCTACCGTTTATTGACAAAAAATTCGCTTCGATAATTATCATTTTAGCATAATTGATAAGACAGAACTCAGTGTCGAGAGCAAATATAAAATATACGAAAGACTTGACAATATCTCATTTTCATGTCGTCGTTTATATACAGTCCGCGTACAATCGATAGCAAGCGGGAATAAAATATTAATACGGCATCACATGTATTAAGCGAAACATCGATTTACTCCCCCATTGTAAAACATGTAATAATTTAATATCACGCAATAAAAGATTACTTTTAAATTGAAGATTAATTTTAAATTGAAAATTTTAGAGTTCGCGAGTTCCGATCGACAAAAAATTTTCTCGATGCACAGAGAATAGTTTTTTTTTTACATCGATAAAAATTAAAAAAAAAGGAAAAAAACATGCTTAATATACATGTATATTATGTAGTCATAAAAAGTAATAAATTTATTCCGAACTTTTAATGTCGCGTCAATTAAATTTTGCATCATCCTCGTCACACATCCGCATTATATTCTCGGAAAGTTTTAAACATTTCTCAATTTTTACAGCCTTCGGTGAGGCAATTTCCTGAGAAACACGAAATATGGCGTATATGACAAGACGAGTCAATCTTATCTTTCTCGATACAGATGTCAGCGAAAGAGAGGAAGATCAATGACCGCGTAATAGATATATATAAGCAACGAGAGGACTACGTTAATGTCTCCTCCTCCGCTTTGAACATCTTTTTTATATGTCATGTACTTTCTGCACATTTACGTATTTATCTATATATGTATATAATTTTTTTACAATAAATAAATATACATATATATAGTTTAAAGCACAAGCGTATATATAAAATTATATTACACATGTTTATAGCATGTAATAAATTTCTTAAATTTCTTTCTGTTCTTGTAATCATCGACGTAAAATAAAAATTCTGTTTTTTTTGTCAAATTATTACAAAACCAAGTGTTCAAAAATTAAATTATTACATAATTGAATTCACTAAAGTATATTTACACACTGTTCTTATTATTTAACCTATTATTGCGCATAAAATGCAATTTTTATTGTTAACACCGAGCGTGACAAATTCGCGGTAGTTAGTCATCAATTTCGATGCAATAGGTGAACGAAAACGGAAAAGAGGATGGAATGTTCGGGAGAGGCAGTTGACTATTCACGTCGTAAATTGATCCCTTGACTTCGCCTAAGTGGCGCGAATGACTGCAATGACGTCATTCAACGTTTCCTTTTCTTCTCTTTTATCATAAACCTTCTCAACCCGTAGATGAGCTTTCCCCGCTCCTCTCTCTCACATTCTCTCTTTCTTTCTCTCTTTCTCTCGTGGTCTTGTGTCGTTTAATCGATGTTACTTTATCAGCCGTAAATTAATCTCGGCGAAAACGTGTGTCGAAGAACCTTTTCTTCTCGATTATTTCAACGTGACTAAACAGCTATGGAAAGTAAATGTGTGATGTGTACAATTTTTTTATCTAATTATTAATAAATTATTTAAACGAGTACGCGACTACAGGAGAAAATATATTAATTGATTAAACAAATCATTTTACGTGTTAATAATTAAATAACAGAGTATCAATAATAATATTATCATAAAATTTAATAAGTTTGCTTATATAATAAATCCACCATTTGGTATTATGCAATTCTAATCAGAAAAAAAAAAAAAAAAAAAAAAAAAAAAAAAAAAACGACGGCATTCGAAGGAGTGTATCGAGTACACGGCGCCGCGATTTAAATGAGGGTACAAATTTGCATAAATACATGGTTAACAATGAATCGCGTGATTGAAAACGTAAAGCCGCAAAGTTGCCGTATTGAAAAGCGTCTCCTCGATCGGCGAACAAAGAACTCGAGCCGCTCGTTCGCAGCTATCGAATATACCGTTGAACTGAATTTCGAAGAGCAACTTGTCCTGTGAGGGCGAGACTATGACATTCGTGTGTACTGTTACTAATTCATGTGGTTGTGCACATACACGCCATGACCATCTCACTTGATAATGGGACAGAATTGTTGTCCCAGTTAGGTTCTCCGCACCTATCAATGGGAGAAAGAGATTCGGTCCACGACGAAAGCGATTTGCGGTCAGGTAAAAGAAAGTCGGGGGATACTCTTTGAATCGTTAGAAGTATTGACATTTTTTTTCTCGCGGATTATGCGAAAGTCTCCTCGCATTGTGAGATGTCTTGTGACACACATTCCAAAAAAAAATCAAAATAATCTTCATGAGAAAATACATACAAGAAGCGAATCTATCGATCGAATCACGGCGAGCTATCGACGTGCACGATCGATAGTTTGATCGGCTCTTTTCCTGCAACAACCATCTCGTGAATGTTCTTCTCAGCCGAAGTGGGGAACAAACCTGTACCATTAGCAAGATGTTGAACTTGCCTCCACCAACTCGGTGGCTTCTCTTTATAGAGAAAGAGAGAGAGAGAAAGAGAGAGAGAGAGAAAAAGCCAAAAACAGTTATAATATCATATCGAAGAGAATGATTAAGACGCGTTGTTGATGATATGACACTTCTGTGTCATATTGCGAATAGGAGAACAATAATGCGCGACTGCACAGTTAAATGTCTCGCCAGAAATAAAATCATCTCGCGAGAAAATGACAGTACCGGGGGAAAAAAAATTATTTCAAAAATAAAAACTAAATGATTTCGAGAATAATAAAACAAAAGAGACGGAAATCCGAAGATATATTTATGCATAATTCAAGAGAACTGAGTAATAATAAGATTCTGAAAATAACGAAAACGGATTTCTTTTCCGTCAATAATTGATCAATTTGCGGTGAAACGCGCAAAAACTCAAGGAAGAAACTCGGAGATGTGTTTTATAACGTCTATTTTTGTGAGTCAAAATAACCGATTAAATTTGCAAGGCAAAGCAACATAAAATAGATACGTGGCGCGCAAGAGGCGACATATTGTTGCGTAGTCCGAAATCGAGACGCTATTTAGACAGAACTTGATCTATGTGTCGAACAATTTTGAATGTATTAATGACGCAGAACGACGAATATATGAGATTGTCGAGTTAGATTATCCTCTTTTCTATTTTATTTCTCGCACGAGTTTCGCACACAAGGCTAGACATGTTTAAGTTGCAAAAATTATTATCAAACTCTGTGTGTGTGTATGTTTACGTTGAAAAATCACCCAGAGAGAGAGAGAGAGAGAGAGAGAGAGATATGCGGCGATCAAAGTGCAAGATCGATATAACTCGCGACGATTCGAGAATTCTACCGATATCAAAGAAGGAAAGAAACGCAACGACGGAAATTCCATGAGAAACGTGGCATATGATGCGGAAAGACTGTAGAGACGTTTGCACACATGTGGAGTTTGTGTGCGATATATATACATTTCTCGAAGTGACCGAAGAAAGTATATAGAAAGAAAGTTACGTATCTAGTTCGCTACGTAGACATACGCGCGTGCACATGTAAACATGTCTCGCGTGCACATGTACATACAAGGCATTGTTTGAAATTCGTCAATTTACCGATTTGTATTGTACCGAACTAATTTTCTTCGCTTCGAAATGCAGACCGATCTTGTCGCAAAAATGCTCCCTCGACTATCTGCCGACTTCCAAGACAATTACGTAATCCTGCAGAGCAATAAATCTTGCAAAAAAGATTTATACGTGTAAGCGACACCCGTGTACAATCTCTCGTTTAGCAGCACTAGCGTAGATACATTCCTTTATTACGTTTTACCTGCAGAGAGATAGCAGATACTCTAACACAGTTTGAGAGTGTAAAACGCGGAATTAGTCATCGCGGGATTTTTTTTTTTTTTTTTTTATTTGCGTTAGCGCCCGGAAATAACGCACAACGCGTCCATTGGATTGAACACTGCCGTTTTATCTCGATTGGTGATGCGGATCGAAAGTGCCACACACAGCGATCGAGCTGCGATTCGCCATCGATCAAAAGTCAAGTCTCTAAACCGGTGTGTCAGCGCAATGTCGGGTATCGCGAGCACATTCGACACGGTGCCCCGTCGGACATATCTCCGTTCGATTTCTTTCGCGCGGTACCAACGTTCGCGCGCGCGACGGGCGAAACTTGCGTCCCATTTGTCTCTCTTCTCTTTTCTTTTTCCTATCCCTCGTCCCGTATGTGTGTGTGTGTGTTCTCCTCTCGAAAAAGCGGCTACTTACCTACCTACCTACCGGGAGTCTATTTCTCTCGTTGAGTAAGCGCCAAGAATCTAAATTCGACGTCGCGCCACGCCTCCGCGACTTTTCACGTGCTGCAATACGACGACGCGTATTATATGCACATAAAGACGCACACGGAAATATATTCATGTCGCGCGATTCAGCCGGCAAGTCGGTCGCCATTGTGTGATAGGTAAATCATGCGTTTTATAATATCTTTCTCGCGCGCGCGAGATCAAGGCCTGTGTGTGAAACGCGAAAGAGAACGACAAAATTGTTCGAGAATTTATCGCAGGATGTTATTACTGTGTACGATCGAATAATCTCTTTTTGACAACCGTAACGGCTCGACGTCAAAACTGACACGCGATGTGCAACATAAATAAAAAAGACCGTAACAACAACTGCGTTTGGGACGAAAACACATCTAATCGACCGAGTGAAGCGCACATCGATGCAGAATTTGTTTCTTTGCCCGTACGTTGTTTTTTTACGCACATTTTCTGCCGAATTAAACTCCGGTCGATCCAACGAGCTTTTTGCGCCAGGTGCGCGACCGGGCGAGAGAAAGGTGAGGAAAAAAAAAATCAACGAAGCCGAAAAAAAAAAAACCCTCGACCCAAACGCGAACTCCCACGTTTCTCTCGCCCTCGCACGCACGCAACGCTATTTTCGAAGTTTTGCGCGAAATTTGCCGCCGTTTTGCACACTTTATCGCCACTTTCGCGTCTAATAATAACGCTCTTCAATCGCGCGCGTCCTTTGTGTGTGCTACCGTTGCGCGCATGATGTTATACGCGCGGCGATGAAACGATTTTCGTAAACCGCGTTATAAGCGAAAGCGGGAAATCTTTGAAGACACTGCATCTCATTGTGCAATGCGACACCGACACTGAATTCTTCAAAAAGAAAGACGACGGTAGAAATTCCGGCATACATTTCCGGACGGCATTTAAATCAATTTTCTGTTGACGATGGAAAATTTTGCGATCGTATCTGTTTCGAGAGAGCCAAGTGGTCGTTGACTTCTTTCCGCGTCGCGGAGAAGATAATTAAATAAAAATCTATTCGAGTACGTTTCTCTCCTTCGCGCGAGAATCAAGAAGATTTATATATATATCTCTTTCTTTCTTTCTCTCTCTCTCTCTAGCTTGTAAATTTCTTAAAGACTTCAAATGACTGTCTCTCGCTAACCACTTTCAGATGAAAACGATATTAGAAAATGTGGTTACCGAATTAAATTACGCGATTATATATCTCGGTATAGCGTTCAGTGTATTAACTTCTCGCGAAGAGTACGAGAGGAAGTTTTCGTGAGAGAAACATAAAAGAAAGAGAAAAATAAAATGAGAATTAAAAGAGTCCGAGTCGCAAATTCGTCGGTTTTTTAAATTATCAAGTTCAGGCAATCGGACGAGATGATCGTTGGAAGATTACGACAATTACGAGAACGCTCGCTTAACATATATATGTAGGTCGAGGAGAACGAACTTGCCGATCCATCGTTTTGCGGAGGAAACCGCCGAGTATTTTACGAGGGGAAAGTTTCTTTACACATCGTGTCTGTGTCTCTTTCTCTCTCTTACTTTTTCTCCCGTGTTACGTACACGACACGCAGGTTGTATGTACGCGGCGGAGAACGCGCGATGGCGGCTTCGGAAGTAAGGTTCTTTAGCTTCCACGTCGCAAATGCCGCGATGAATCGATGGCGGTATGCGCGAAGAAAACGGCAGGAGAATCGAGGGAGCAAAGCCACAACACTTCGACACAGAGAGACGCGCGAACGCGCGCGACCTACGTGGAATTTTAACTCCCTCCCGTTAAACCTGACAGAACATACCCGGGTAAATAGAAGCGTTGTGGCACATGAGAGCCGAGAGATGTGTTTTGCTGAAAAAATTTTCTCATCGAACAAAAAGCGTACCTATTCGCAAGGATGTATACATATATATATGCAAGCGCGCGTGTGTAAGATTAATATTGTTTTTCTCCAATCTGTGAGAACGCAAAGATGGATTCTCGTTTTATTGACGCTGTTTAATTCCGCTCTCCGTGTTTATTATCGTCTGCGAAAAAAGATGTGTTGGTCGTAGATATTTCAATATCGAACTCTCCCGAACGATAAACGCACGCACGTACATGTTGTTAAAAGCGATCACAATAATGGGTTTTTGAAACCGATACAAAAATTGTTTGCACAGCTTCGTTCAACGTGAATTGAAAATATTTACAAATTAAATTAATGTTTTCGTTAAGTTTGTACAATTTTATGAAGGAAATTATGAACGACATCGTTTCGATCGTTCTTTATCTTTTCTTTTTTGGTTTTTTTTTTTAGATCTAATTTTTTTTAGATCTAACGCGTTAAAAAGTCACGTTAATTACGAATATGTTTTATTTATTTATTTATGTTAAGCACATAAATAAGCGCGTTACGTCATTGCGTGTATAACGAAACAAGTTATATTCCGTTACGTAAGACATTATTTATACATTTTCGGCTAGATAAGGTTGTTGTAAGTTATATCGAGATATTAATCGGTTCTAACTCTCTGAATCGCAAATGTCAGACGAGTCGCGTTCGCGAGAGAGGCGTGCGAAATGACTTTTACACGTAGCAAAATAAACTTTTATTCAATTTTGCGCGAGACTGAACTACCTATTCGCGATTCGACAAACGTAATCGGTCGTTATAATGCGTGCGGTATCCAATCCGTGTGTAAATCTTTCTTGATGCGCTCGCGGCCGCATCGTTTTCGTTCGTTGACCGCTCGACGCGTTTCCTGCACGGTCGGGAGGATCGATGGATCGAACACCGTTCGATCGTCGGGCAGAGACGACGCTCCCCGACCATAAGCCGACTCTTCATTCATCGCGCGAATGAAAATGCAATCCCTTACATGTTCCATCGTGTGTCGTCACCGACTGGCATATTAAATCGTCATGCCTTTATTTCTTTTCAACCGTCTCGCTCTTTCTGAATACATTTTTTTTTCATCGTATATACGCGCGTAATAGAAATTTATCTCTTAAATTTATCTGTCAAATTCTTTTCGCGACGAGAGAACACGAACACACTCCAACAACTTGGAATCTCGTTTCTTAATTTCTTCGTGAGACCACAGTTTTATCTCGTTAATAAAAAAAAAACTTTTTAAAAGACACAAAATTAGAATAATTACACAAATAGAAAATTTATACGTTACTGAGAGAACACACTGTTGCATGATGTAATTATTTTGTAAAAGACACGTGCAGAATCATAAAAATTACGACAAGTAGAAAATTCATACGTTATTTTATCGGGAATGGAACGCGCGTAATCGGTGCTCAACTGTTGTGAAATCGACTCGGATAGCAAAGGATTAAAAGACAAGCTGTTTAACAACCGACGATCGCAATAAACCTAGGCGACGACGCGTGAGAGTGAGTAAGCGCGATTGCCACCAAACGTGGGCGTCGCACACAACAGGTGTTTCCTGCGTTTGGAGAGTTTTTTCACTGTCCTGTTCTCCCTCTCACACACACAGAGAGAGAGAGAGAGAGAGAGAGGGAGAGAACGCACACAACCTTATATACTCCATTTTTTCTTCTCCCATCCAACTCTCTCGCGATCGCGTATTTACCACAACTTGCGTCGTGAGCGGCGATTGTTGATGTTTTTCTGACGCGCCGACCTCGATACATACGCAGCGATAACTGACAAACGATTTTTGTGTCACTTTAAAGCGAAACGTGATCTTTTCCATATCAAACAAGTATCATCAAGTTCAGGTTTTAATCAGAGAAGAACTTCGCATTTCGCGCTGTCTTTGTTGACATTTCGAGATCGCGTCAATATTTCGTTTTCGTTCGTAGAATATCGCGACCAAACGCGTAAAAACATTCGGAACAGTGGTAAACAACGCCATGCAGTCTGTTTTCGACGATGGGGATCATTAATATTCAGCGTTATAAATCGCGATAAACGCGTGACAAGTTTTATCGGGGAGAGAGAAAGAAGAAAAGAACGAGGTTCTTTCGCTCCGTACATATTACGTGCTAGTATTTGCTCGCGCGAACACACAGCGTGGTGTACGTGTACTGTAAAACCGCACTTTCTTTCTCTATCTCCATCTCTCTATGTCTCTCTCTTCGTCGTCGGTACTGTATTTATCGCGCAAAAGATATTCGCGTTCTCCGCGCGGGAGAGATGTGGGAGCGACGTGAAAAATGCAGATTGCGTGGCGCGCCATATCGCGTAAACACGGGAGAGCAAGGAACGCGCCGAGAGGAGGAACGCGCCGCGACGAGAGTTCGGATCTTCGAGACGACGACGTTGAGCGACTCCGCTCTGCTCGCAAACACGTCGTTCTCAGTGAAATCACAGAAATATGGCGGCTGCTGACCGCCGCGCGCGCGTTCTCAAATGATCGTACGCGCGCAAAAAAAACAAAAAATTCCGAATCCGATAGTTTCTCCACTTACCTCCGCAGCAACACCGTTCCACGCCCTCACTATGTGTAATTTCCAGTATGAGTGAAAGAGCGACAATGAGAAACGAGGTCTGACAACTCGAAAATCCACACCACCGGCTCCAGCGTTTTCGTTCTCTCTCTCTTTCTCTCTCTCCGTCTCGCTTTCCTCTTCGGAGTGCGTGTAAACTTTCCAACACGTCTGATCTCACAACATACGGTCGATCGCACCGACAACGACGTTGGGAACTGTCATCGGCCGCGGCGACACGACGATCAACTGTGACGGCACATCGGGACAGACGCAGTACGCGCGGCGAGAGCGTGTGCGCGCTGCAGCACCGTCGGCTGCACCGACGTCGCGTTGCTGCTGTATCCGGGGGATATGCGACGGCGACAACGACGACGACGACGACGACGACTGGTAGCAAGCGGGACGAAAATCGCGTCGACAGGCGCGCGCGCGCAACGGACCAAATAACACAATAACAACGAGGAACAGACACGTACCACGCAGTAAATACGACGGAACTGGAGGGAACTGCATCGCAGATCGCAAGCCGCCGCCGCCACTTGCCGCGTCGAGCGCTTCGTCCCCCACTATTCCCTGCCGAGGCGACGTTCGCGCCGCCGCACGGCCGTCATGGTAGAGATCGTGATTATTTATAGAGATCCCGGCATTGTGTGTTCACGCGCGTCCTCTCTCGCCAGGAGCGTGTCGCGAATTCCCGCGCCCACACGTTCTCGCGCTCGTGCAATTGCGCAAATGTTTGTATTGTGAAATAAAGTTTTTATTTTTGTTAGATTGTTAGAGAAAAATCCGATAAGCAAATCTGTTTGATATTTCCGCGTGAATTAGGACTTTGTGTAAAATTCTGTAAAATGTTTTACATACAATTATCAACAATACGATAATAATTCGAATTTTTTTTCGAGTATTTTTATATGACAGTATTTTTTTTCTAGTGTCGATGATTACGAGCGCGGTTGTTATTGCGCAAATTAACTTGCATCTTGCACATATGCACATGTATATCACAACATATGCGTGATGTGCACGTGCGATTGAAGATGCGTGGGCGGTTTGAGTTCGCGCGTCATTCTATTCAACTGTTTCCTCGTCGTAAATAGATAGGCCTGATATTAATCACCGGGGAGCACACCTAGGTGTTCGCTTTATTACGCGCTTGAAAAATCGATATTTTTCTTGCGGTTTGATATTTATATCCCGATCGCACAGATATATATTCTTCCCGGTTACGTCTACCGTCATGAAAGATGTAATATGTTCACCACCATGATACTTAATCACATTTACCGCTACTGTATGCAGGCAGCTAACTCTAAAATGTCTTTCTCTTTAATTCCTCGACGCTATCACGCGCACTGAAAATCTCTCACGGCGAATATCGATGAAACAATATAAAAAGCACGTATCGAAATATCGAATTGAAATTTCACAGAAAATTTTTTGCACTGAGAGATTATTTAATTTCACGAAGTGTTTGTGTTCTATATGAGTGAAAACTATATATTGATCTTTTCGGAGAAGTATTTCAATATGCGAGAAACTCGTATTCTCGATATTTTGTCTCCATTTAAATCTCTTTTAACAAACTAAATTATATGTAAATTATATGCCGTGACTATATTTTGACCACTAGTTGTACTATTTAAAATTTTAAAAATTTAAAATAACCATTACCGCAG
Organism: Pseudomyrmex dendroicus; assembly: GCA_014825645.1. Taxonomy (NCBI): domain Eukaryota; kingdom Metazoa; phylum Arthropoda; class Insecta; order Hymenoptera; family Formicidae; genus Pseudomyrmex; species Pseudomyrmex dendroicus. The sequence goes on along the minus strand of QVNZ01024750.1, from coordinate 6,585 downwards.
ATTTCTCACTTTCTTCCTTTTTCTCTCTTTCTCGAGATAAGAAGCTTTATCAAATTATATTATATCGAATTATATACAACTCTCGCTCTCTCTCTCTTTCTCTCTCTCTCTCTCATGATTCATCAATATATATACATAGGACCTAGTCACCGAGAAATTGAATTGGTGAATTACATAGGAAACAAGTTTCAAATGTACGATAATTCGGACGAATTAAAAATGCATTGCTTTGTGCCGCGGAAGTTCGTGGGTTGCTCGCATGCGACTGCAGCTTTTTTTTTTTTTTTTTTTTTTTTTTCTGCTTTGATTCGCCGAAAAACGTACAACAACAATCAGCGACCGCGTCGCCTGGCGTTAATGACACTGCACAGATTATGTCTATCGAGTGATATACGGTCGCGATATATAGAGGGGTGTGAAAAATAGCGAACTCATTCACTTAAAGCGGCTCATCAGCTCGATATTATATAAATAAAATTTTTTGCATTACATATTTGCTATTTGCTACATCTCAAGCGCGCGAGAAAAGAGCGTTTGTCAACAGTTAATATAACAATTAACATAAAAAATTTGCATAACTATAAGAACAGTCAGAACTGTTTACGAAAACTAAAAAAAAAAAGGAATCGTCATTCCCATTTAGAAAGTCAAATTTATCAGTAAAAAAACATACGACGCGCAAATATTTCCTGGGAATACTTTACGAATAAACGACACGTGTCAATTATTCTTTTGAAAATAATGCACAATACGCAAACAAAAAGAATAGATATATTCGAAGTTTGAATTTCAAACCATTTTTTTCCCTGAAAAGAAGTTTGTCACAATGACCATTGTCACACCTTGTGAATTCGTTTATTTTGAATATTCTATTTTTTTTCTTGTTCAATACTTCTCACAATAAAAGCATTACGTGTTTAAAAGACACGTCTTGTCAGCGATATATTTCTCTACTTCGTGGACTCTCTTCGGAAAATTGCCGCGATATACGCTCAATTTGACGAATATAACGAACGATTCTCGATTTCGTACTCTGAAATATACAGAAAAAAAAACTCGCCCTTCGGAACATTCCGACGTACGCGCATTAATCACGCATCCCCCGGCCGCGTATCTAACGAATACATTTTCTCTCGTCTTTGTAGATCTAATTCGATCAACGGTGGAATTTTTTTTCTCAATCGTCAGTTAAAAAAAAAAGAACCATCTTCCAATCACGTGCCGTTTTCTAAAAATAGTGAGCAAGGTCGTACCAAACGAGTTTTCCCTACCACCGACTCTCTCTCTCTCTCTCTCGCCCGTCCTAAACTCTATCGACCCATTGAGCTGGATACCGTCAACCACATCAGCCGGATGTGTAACGTGGTACGACACGTGTCATAAATATTATAATTGTTGCGTTATCATTGCAAAAAGTCCGCAATTGAAAAATTGCCAATTTAATTTATCTCCGGTGAAGCAATAATTTTTTGAAAACATGTAACGTATAAAATGTTTTCTCTCTTTTTTCTCTCTTTCAATTTCACATAATTTTTACACGCGCGTATCTCAGGACGTTACATAAACTACAATTTAAAATCTAAACGAGTTAAAGTCGAAATATCGTGTCGTGCCAGAAACGTTAAGATAAAATTCAGAACATTTCTCTCCATCCGATATTACGGGGAAAAAAAATATTCTTTTCTAACGCGGAGAAAAGAAAAACATTTCCAGGAAGGAACGTTCTTCACTAATGTGTTTACAAGGATACATATCGGGAACGGAATAAAATTTCATCGCGGCATAATGTCCGAGAGCAATATGTAGCAATGTATTTTTATACTTTATATAAAAGGTGGTGCAGCAAGTCGAGCGGGTCTAATACATTCAGAGCCTCTCGGTCGCTTCGAAACTATTTATAGGGAATCGCTCGATATGATGTACCGACTTTATTTTTAGCCGCTTACCTAGCCTCAGCCCTTTCACCCCAAAAAAAAAAAAAAAAAAAAAAAAAAAGTAATCTTTTTAAAGGGGCAGAAGAGGCGATATACATATAGGTATATATCCAGTAAACACTATATATTACTGGATATATATCCAGTAAGTCTACGTATTCTTAGAGATCGAGTAACCTTCACTGAAACACGAGAAGTGAATTCTGGAAAATAAAGCCGGATATCTCTTTGCTATATCGAACACTGCAAACCGTTAAAAAATTTAAACAATTGCCACAAACATTTGTAAGCATTCTCGATAGACGAAAGCTGATTTTTTACACACAGGAACAAAAGGAAGGAGAAATGTAGAGTTAATTTGCGTGATGTTAACACTGTTGATGACAAATGTCGGATATGAAAAATTCAGAATAAACATTCCTTTGTACAGGAAGTAGCAAGTGTACACACACAAATGTATAAACACGTGTGTAATTTCTATGAAAATCACTTCATCTATCAAAGAGATCTGTTTTTTTGCTGACAGTTGTGTCTATAAATAGTTGTTTTATCCTCTCACATAAGACCGATATAACACCGCTAAAATTATACTCGTTTCACTTCCTTATTTACATATGCGTATGTGTGCGTACGTGTGTTTTCCGCGGCTACTAAATGGTATAATCTTCGACCGTGTGAGAATCGGCGAGAACCCGGTAAACTCGCGGCTGGAAAGCCAGAGAGAAGGATCGTATCGAGCTATCTCGATCTCAGCGTGAGGCCGCCCGGAGCGTATAAATACGCGTCTTTAAAAAACCGACCGTTCCGCTTTTAAAAAACCGCACATATCTCTCCTCTCTTTCTTTCGTCGTTGCGTTGGGGAAATGCGGAGCGTTTGTTTCTACAAAGTATCGCTCTATTTCGCAGAACGAAAAACCTTAAATCAGCGCAAATTTTTTTTAATAAAGGGCCGCGGCGTAAAAATAAATCAACGCTTGTAAAAACATCCAACAAAAAATCCGCAGTTCGTAAATTTTATAAATTACTTTTTATAATTTACTTTTTATAATTCTAAATAAAGTTTTCGCGCAATATTACACTTTATTTGGGAATTTAATTACACGCATAAAAAAACAGTGTAACGTAAGCGAAACTTGTATTATTATTTTTTTTACCGGTTGAAATCGCGCGGTTTGCATTATTTCGCGAGATATGTGTGTGTGTGTGTGTGTGTTTTTTTTTGAAATAATAAAACTTACGCGCCGACTACATTACGTAATCTTCATCTTTCACCTGACAGTGACATCGCGTCCGGAGAGAATCTCTTTCCAGAAGTGGCAAAATTGATTATTACGATAGTATAACGGGATGAAGAAATAGCATATTGCGTCGAGAAGCACACGCTTGTAGAACTCGCCTCGCAGAAAGAGATATATAGAGAGAGAGGCGGCTACTCTCCCGCTGTAGTATAGAGCGCGCGAACATATGTGTGGACTAGTACAAAAATAGTGACCGGTTCGTTCGAAAATACCAAGCGCTAAAAATACAGACAAAAATAAACGTCCACACGTGTAAAAACACGCATTAATATTCGCTGCCCGTCCCGACGGGTCGACGTTTCCACACTACTCGTACGGTATACGTATGTGAAAGAGGCACGCGAGAGAGAGAAAGAGTAAGAGACTGCGGCGGGACAAAGATATGTGGGGTACGTAAGTTCAATGAAGAGAGAACAGAGAAAGAAGAGGGGGAGAGTGTAAAAATCTAACGGCGATGAACAAAGCGCGCGCGAAGAAGTATGGAAGGATGAAGAAGAAGCGTGAGAAGAGACCGAGGAAAGGCGGCGAAGTGCAGCCGCCGCGCGCGAGAGAGTCTTGCCCCGGAGAATCTTTAAACAAACCTTCTTTCATCGCGCCGTTACCCACGGTGTGTCTTGAACCACAAAAATAGGAATCCATGTCCCAAATTCTCCGAATCGTCTCGCGATCGCCGCCGGATTGTTCGGAAAAAAAATTAGTCAATAAAAAAGAAAACTAACATTCTCTGAAGGAAAAAACAATACACACACACGGGGAGATTTAATTATAGCGAGCTAAGCGATATTACGATAATATCCAGAGCGTTGCGTTAGCTTTTATTAGTATTCTACCACTAAAGTGCTTGGAGGTCCGTATTTGGATGTTCGTTCTTTTCTCACGTCGCGCGCGTTTATCTGCTTATTTAATCTCTTCTCACAGCGAAGAGAAGACGACACGAGCTTAATTTACGCGTTTTATGTTTAAATGTTGAAAAAAGTTATGTTCAAACTACTTGTTTTTTTCTCGCAACAAAGAGATTGTACTTTTGTTTATATGTATATATATATATATACACACACATATATTTCGAGATTCGGATTTTATGGACACTCATATCGTTTATCACGACGATTCTTGGCAGCGGAACCGCACACCGCGTTGTGCAAACACGAGACCCGAACCTGACAGAAAAATCACCGAGCGAGAGAGCGGCCTGGCGCCACCATGACAGCACAAGGCGGTGCCCGACGTCGTTTTCTGACTCACGAGAAACACGACGAAAAAGACAGCACAATGCGACAAGAAGGGTGGCCCGTCTGCACGTCTCTCTTTCTCTCTTTTGCACGCGCGATCGTGATGTTGCCAGGGGAAACCCCTGATACCTACTCTGCGAGCCCGTGACCCATAACGCGTGTGCGAAGTAATGGTGGAAATTGCGTTTACCTCCCCATATCCGATTTTTTTTTCAATATCCTAAATATTGTTACGTAGAGTTGCCCCCGGCCACTTTCCTTTCGAGAGAATTTCTCGCACGCATTTTTTTTTGTTCTTTTTTTTTTTTACACAAGCTTAGAAAAACCAACGCCTCCTCTCTTTCGGATCAGTACATCTTAAAAAAAAAAAGAAAAAAAAATGCTATACGGTCTCGTTTCATCACTAAATTCTCAATAAGTTCGAAAGAAACTTATATATTTCTCTGATTTGAAAGCAACTGATTTGATTCCCTCAAGTAAATTGTATCTTTTCGTATTGTAAACAAATTAACTTACTCAATGTGCAATGGCGAGAGAGAACCTTGTTCCCCGAGAGAATTAGCCTTTATACTTTAGGTGGCGGAATTACGCGACAGATACCAATCTTCGTTTGGTCTCTCCCGCAGTCGGCGGGATCTGTCCGTTTTCTCGCCGCGCCGGCGGCGACGGCGGCGGTGGCGGCGGGTGTCAGCGCCGCCGTCATCGTCGTCATCGTAGTCATCGTCGTAAGTTAACAGGTAGGGACGCACGCCGCGCCGTCCCGCCGCGCGCTGTGTTCCGCCATTCCCGCTCCGTTCGATCTACTCCGGGACCGAGGGTGTAGATACGGGCTGCGGGAAAGTGAGGAGAGCCTGGGCTATTTATAGTATCATAGGTCTTTCGTGGGAGGAATCGAGTGGGACGAGGCTGCGCGACAACCAGCAACGGCGGCGGCGGCCGCGGTGACGGTGAGCGGAAAGAGAGAACGGAGAGATGGAAACGTGTCAGGGGTGGCATTCGCGGAGTCCAAGGGAGACGGCGGCGAGCAAGGAAGCCGTGAGAAAAAGAGAGAAGGCGAGGAAAGCGCAGAAGCGTGTGAGAGGACGAAAAGAAAAGAGGCGACGGAGGAGGTGTTGAAGGTAAGGGTGAGAAAAGAAGAGGGAGAGAAAGAGAGAAGGAGAGAGAAAGAGACGATAACGTCTATAAATAGAACCGGTACTCAACCCGTGGACTTTTCTACGGTGACCTTTACGCGAGAAGAAGGGGAAAGAGGGAAGAAGAGAAAGAGAAGCAACGTCGTCGGGCTTCCACGACGACGCTATTAGGCTAGGTTATTGGTTCGCCCTCGTTCTCTCTCGCTCCTCGTTCTCTCTATCTCCCTCCTGGGTTAGGCGCCACCGGCTGCGAATCTGGGTTATGTTTACTACCTCCCTTCCCGCCTTCCTGCGGGTAGTCAGAGCTCTGAGGGCCGCGCACGCGACGGCGCCGTCGCCGCTTTCCTCATGGCGCGTATGTATATGTTTCCAGATGTAAAAATAGCCGCTGGAATAAGGATGGACGAGGATTAGGACGCTCGTTCGGAGCTTTGGTCGAAGTTTGTTATTTGTTATTTTCGAAAACGCGTTATCCGAAAAATATACAATGCTCGCTGCTTGTTTGTCATCCTTTACGAAGAAGAGCGTGATTTTCTCACGAATCATATATGTATGTTTAGAGTATATTTTTTTTTAATTACGATTTGGAATAATTAATTTTTAATACAATACTTTGCGAATAACAAGAGCGCGAATGGGAGGCGTCATCGAAAAAGAAACACCGACCGAACGAACTTTGATTACCGATCTTTCCGCCATGAGAAGGAAGATCGCTTTGATCAGTGGCCGGGAGCACCAAAGTAAATACACGATATAATATCGTCGAGATCAAAGCGGCCATTGCTGTTGACGAGAGCAAAAGTCTAATCAGAGTTATAAGTCGAAATTATTTATTATGAAAACTTGTTTTCTCGCCACTGTATCTCGCGATTTACATTTGTACTGTAGTTTTTTCCTTTAATCAATTTTCTGATTTAGAAAAAATTTCATCTTCTTTTAAAGCAAAGTTGTTTTTTTGAAAAGTTTTGATTAAATTAGTTCTAACTAA
>QVNZ01024749.1:0-22149 GCA_014825645.1 Pseudomyrmex dendroicus | reverse complement strand
CACGGATCTGTGTGCACTTAAGCTTCTTACTAAACAAATCTCGCAATGTAATCGAACTAACTTAATATGATAAACACAGAACTTTTTTATGTTATTCTTGCATATATATATAAAACTATTAATATACATAAACTAGTTTAGCAATTATTCAACAGGCGAGAGTGCCTTATTATAGATTATGAAATATTTTATATTTTTTCCACATATAAAATGCGTATTAGCGAATGGCAATCGATTTAGCGACGTCATAGATAAATAGACAATTTTGTCGTATTGCGCTTTTTTTTTTTTTTTTTTTTTTTTTTTTTTTTTTTTTTTTTTTTTTTACTCGTCGAGATAAACCGCAAATAGCGATTCGCGATAGTGATTATAAGTGTGCTTTTGTACTCGCTCGAGATAAGAAATGAGACGGAGATAGTGAGTCATAAAGTCAGATATAATGCGTTTATTTGTCAAATGCGTTGCATCTACGTGACATACTTTAATATCGTGTATTGTTTTGTATAATTATAATGTGTTACACACGTACACACTTGTATAAAAATGTGCATTGATTATGTTTAATAGTTTAAGAGAATGTTTACGTGTTTCACTGTCAAAATAAATTTTAATTTTTTTATTAGAAACGTTTTTTAGTAAGTTTTTAAAATTGAAAGTTGAACTTTTTATATTAAGTTTTTAACAGATATCTCTAACAGATATCTCTGAAGACAGAAAGTAAGAGAACAATATTGAACCTCGCTATCTACGGCCGAGTGTTGTAATTTCGATAACTAGTCAAGGATGAAGAATGCCTCGAAAATGCCATTGTATCATCAACCGAAAATATCGATACAGATGATGAGAACAAGGCTTCGATGCTATCGAATTATCCTGGACATCCCTGCTTCTCGCACAAAGCGTAAACAAAGGAAATTTGTAGACGCCGGGGCGACGGGCACGGACGCGTCATCCGCGGACTTTCGTCGACGAGTCGCGAAACGACGCTAGTCAGTGCGGTTCGTTTGACAGCACGAGGTACCAGCGAAGTAGTCCGAAGCGGTGAATGATCTCTTGTACACAAGCCACACTCGATCCCGGATCTGTCGGTGGTTCCACGTTCGCGGCGCGATCCGTTTCACGACAGAGAAACCAGTTGCGCGTTTAAGAGACGACATACGAAATCATGTTCTGGCCGCGAGTCCTCCGTAACTGCAAAAAAGCGAAAAGTGAGTGCTGAACGATGCTATTAATAGCGATATTCTTGAAAAAGCACATCTCATTGGCGATAAATTTGGTGAATCTTTTCTGGAATCTGGGTAATTGAAAATATTGGCGTGTTATTTTATGAGAAACATTTAGCTCAAACTTTGTTAAAATCATAAGAATTGAAATATATTCTAAAATATATTATACATAAGAGGAAACAATTTTTGAAATCAGATAATGTTTATTTTTATGTGGATGTGTATAATCGTTGATAAATAATACGTATATTGAGAAAATATGTATATTGAAAAGCTCTTATTGTCAAGTACCTAGTTAATTGTACATTTTATGTTTTATACATTTGGAAATGTATAAAAACAGTAACAATATTACAATATTTATAGAAAACCAAAGTTTCTTTTATTTTTCTCTTTTTTATAATACTTTTTATATTACTCTTTAGTAATATTTATATTTTTTACATAGTCATCATATGTTGTATATATACTATTCACACTTTTTGAACATTCTACTCTTATAATTTTTTACGACGAATATTTCGAGGAGAATTGATTTATATAAACAAATTAGAGTGATTCTATTAAAAAAAAAACACTAGATTGATCTCAAAATCTCTATAATATCTTTATCCGCAAAAAAATCGACTTTCTATCTATACAATGTCTTTTCTCTATTACAAATTTTTTTATATAACAATTTTTTTATACATCAACTTTTGCAAAAATTTACATTGATCATTTTATATATATAATTAATTTTATGTACATATGATATACTTATCTTGATAATATTTATTTCATGTCGATCTTCAATGATAAAAAATTCATAAGTCACACACGCGTAATTCTTAATTAATAATTAAGTAATTAATTTTATATTAGATATAATTTTGTTTTTTACGTTAGGTAAATTTCCATTTGAGATTAAACCAAAACATTTTTATTTTTATCTTAATATAATATAGAAATTCTTATATTGATGAAATTGCGTATCTTTATCTCTTTTAGCAAGCTCTTATATAATGTATACGTGTGTGTGCGCGTGTGTGTGTATGTATGTATGTAAAATCTTTGACATTTGTAATCGAACTTATTCCTCTGGTTTTCTGCAAACATGATATGTTCATAAAGTGACAAACAATGATTACAAAATTGATTTACTCAATAGTCCTAATGATCTCAAAGCTATTTGTGCTAACATCTTGTCGCACGTGACTTGGAAAGAGATTGCATTTAGCAAAGCGGCGCTATTGCTTCAGATATGCGTGCAATCATTCTCAATAGACGCGCAAAATACTGCCTATCATAATATAATTTTATCTTTTTGACTTTTGAGTAAAGTATCGCAAAGCAATATAAAAAGATCTACGATTATATAAGTTTCCTTCGTTATTAAATGTAATTATTGTTTCGGAGACTCTCCTCTTGTTTCTCTTTCTTTTCAATGCGATAAATAGCATCGTGAAGATAAATTAGAATAGTATATATACATATGTATAAGCGGAGCGGATATCAAGTGCGTACGCACCGAAGGAGATTATTGCGCAAGTACAACAACATACATGTGATTTATCAAAGAGAGTTCATTATTACGATGTGACAAATAGTTTTGTAAATGGTGTACTGTTTAGCACCTGTCGTTATCACATTAAAAAATGATATTAGCATTCTTATTTACAATTTACACTCATTCAATATGAATTTTTGTTACTACATCGAAGACTGTATATATATGTGCTTTGGCAGCAATTTCTATTTTCATGTTCTTTTTCAGTAATTTCTATATTTTTATCACAATAAAATAGTCGGTAAATAGCAAACTGATAAAGTGTGATCTTTGTAACTTTTATAAAGTTCAATTTACAGTTAAAGATAAATGTGATTTATTTACATATTCAGCGACTATGCGTGATAATGAATAACAATTAGTTATTACACAACAATTGCGAAATTCTACAAGAAATTTCAATCTGTTCTTGAGATCAAGTCGCTTGCATCAATCTATCTTGTTAAGTATTAATTAAACGGACTAAATATGCAGTGTGACGATTGCGGAAAATTTCCGCTTTTGCTCCACGACTTGCTTTTTAGTTGGACACACTGTGAATAAAATACTGATTTGTCTTACGTAATCAAATAACTGTTAAGAGGATCCAGGAAGTTTATACAGTTGAATTTTAAGAGATTTCTACATAAGATAATTTTAAGAAAAGAAAATAGAACAGTTTCTTCCATCATTCTGTTTATTCGATTGTATAATTCTATCAACTCCACAAATTTTTTAATGACATTTAGCGACTATTCTTCCTTAAAATATCACTCTACAGTAATATTTAAAAATCAATCTTTTGTTCTCTACAAACTTCTTAGGTTCTCTTAATCGATTTGTGTTTCTGCTAAATGTGTGGAAAACAATTTATGTTGGAAAACTTTGCTTTCAAAAGAAAAAAGTGAATATATATGAGCACAAGTTTCACATGCATCATGCTCTGCACACAGAACAATTAAACATAATACATCTTATATGTTTATTAATTGTTACAGCAACCTCCGCTATCAGCGATGTCTCGAAGAATCAAACTCCACCGACACTTCTCTCGAGTCTGAGAAGTGTTCTTTTCGTTATCGGAACTGTGGTGATAGGATTTGCCGCCTTCTGTAATTCTCTGACATGGTAATGCGAAGAACGGCATCCACGGATTCTGTTTACTTAATATAAATAAAAAGAATAGACTGTATTTTTTTAATCCAAGCTGCAAAAGAATTCGTATACAAAAACTTCTTTTTCTTTGACACGGAGCTAAATAAATGTTTTATTATACTATTTATTATTTCAGAATATTTTTGCAGTTTTTAAAAGTATGTATTTAAATTTTCGACACTTTCAGGCATTTACAAAGATTCTGGGGTGCATCCGGCGACTTTTGGCAAGCGCAATGGGATAAAATTTTAGATAAATTTGGTGACAATCCTGTTACGCTATGGGTTTACGGTAAAGTTCGAATTTATTCCACTTTAATTGTTTTCTTGAAAAGAGAAACTATTGTAACTTTTGTCCAATTGTACAATTATTATTATATCAAAATTACATGTGTTGAATTAATTATATGAAACTACAATTGTTATACTTTATACAGAAAAAGAGGAAGCTCGTGATGTTGCGAAATGTTAATCAGTCTTGTGGTTACAGGATCCTTGACGCTGACGATCATTGTTTACTGGCTGGTCGGCGGAATTTACACCATCCTAGATATTACGAATCGGCCGGCAGCGCTGCGTAGATACAAAATACAACCCGGTACGAACGAGCCGGTCGACAATCGGAAGTTATGCAAAGTGATCGCTCAAGTACTGTTCAATCAGATCGTCGTCGGCTTTCCTATTATGTATCTCGGTTATTACTTCATGGAATGGCGTGGTTATTCCCCGGTGCGCAAGCTGCCGACCTTCCATTGGGTGCTCGCCGAGATCGCGATTCACATATTATGTGAGGAGATTGGTTTTTATTATTCGCACAGGTATGTCTCGTCTGAAAGTCGAAATAATTGATGCGTCTAGCAAATTAAGTGCAAAATATTTTAAGTCAAAAACAACATTCATTTATATATAGTCATAAAAATGACATCTGTGTCCATCTGTCTACAAACAAAATATTTAGTGATTTAATTCTCAATTATGTTAAATAATGAATGTTGGGCTTGAGTAATTGCAATAAAAAACTATTGTTAATGGTTTTGAACAAATTATTATAAATTGTACTTATATACATTATTTATGTTTTATTTTGTTATTGTTTTTTTAATTTTATTATTTATGTATTCCATATAAATGTTTATTTTCTGAAATATATGCGTTTTACAGATTTCTTCATAAAGGCTCTTTGTATAAATATATACATAAGCAGCATCACGAATGGACTGCACCCATAGCCGTTACCGCGTTATATTGTCATCCTTTGGAGCATATTGGTTCAAATCTACTTCCGCCCTTCTTGGGCGTTTTCATCATGGGCTCTCACGTAGCCACCGCTTGGATATGGTTTTCGCTCGCAATTCTCTCGACGTTGAACGCACATTCCGGATATCATCTGCCGTTCTTCCCATCGCCGGAGGCTCATGATTTTCATCATCTAAAGTAATGATCTCAACAAATTCTTTCAATTTGTGGTTTACGACGGAGACGCTACAGAATGCTCAGAAATGCTACAAATATCAATGCAAATAGCTTGTTTACTTCGCTTTGGATTCTGAAAATTTTTTTCTCGGAACCGTAAAATCACTTTTACGGTTTCGTAGAACACACGTGTCCTACTTTCATTAGGCTTCGTGCGTCATTTAGCGCATTACAATTTCTACTGATTTTGACATTGAAAAATCAGAATTTATGCTTATAGTTATCTAAACAAACACTTGCAGATTCAATCAGTGCTACGGTGTACTTGGAGTTCTGGATCGCATCCATGGTACTGATACACAGTTCCGCAGCTCGCGAAACTATGCGCGTCACGTCATGATGCTTAGCCTTGTGCCGCCCAGAGAGGCCTTCCCGGACGAAGCAAAATACAAGTCGAAATAGAAGAACCTCTTGTACGAAAGTTTTTAAGGTAAAATTTGGAATGACAAACTCGCATTGAATGCAATATTTCTAGCTATTCTGTAATTTTTTGCCTTATTTGCTCCGAGAATACGAAACGAAGATTCGAAACGAATGATGTTGAATGTGTCTGCAGATGTAAATAAATTTTTTAGATTATTATACATAATATCTTCATCACTGATTATTCTGAAGAATTTGAATGTTTTTGTCGGTTTGATTTTCAACAAAAATTTTAAAGATTTTAAAAAGATTTTAAAAAGTTTTTAAATTCTTTAATTCTTTGAAAATAAAAGCTTTGTAACCAAAGTCATCTAGATATATAAAAACATACAGGAAGCCTGAAAAAGAATTCTCTCGCTTGAAAAGCAAACGATACGCACGTCGATTTAAATGCTTCTGTTTCAACTGCAGATGATGCCGATTCTACCGATCCGAGAAGTTATGGCACATATTTTAAAGAACTTCTTGAATGAATGACGACTGATGTCTGCGTCTGGACTTCGTTCAACATGATTCACTGTGCTTAGATGATTCATCTTGACAAATTTATCCAAAAACTCATGTTGGTGAGCTACATCTTTAAAAAAAGACAGCGTTTGAAGGACACAAGTTCTGAAAATTTATCTTTTACAAATTTATCCTTATCTATATTTGGTGTGTTGAACAATACACACGAACAAAGATGTACTCTGGTAGACAAATATAGTTCACAATGTTTGGCTTTCTGAGCATGCCTCAGTTTGGCCTTCACAGCAAAGGCAGATTAAACCTGTCTTTTTTGCTTATTGTGTATACCAGGAAATTCATGCACGATTTTTCGCATTGCTGATGACAATTTGTTCGTTATCCGTCTTTGTGATTCCGCACTGATGAGAATCTGTAACTGGAATCGAGAAATATACGTGATGTACTGTTATAACATATAATATATACATAATTTCTGCGCACCAACGTTCGCGCTTTTTTTTTTTTTTTTTTTTTTTTTTTTTACCTTAATTGTACAAATGACATTCTTATCATCTAAATAGAAATTTATATTTGTTGTATTGATATTTGTGATAAATATTTTCTTCAAAATTTATACGCGTCGAATAGTTCTCAAAGAAAGAATTTTTAAAATTTTCTGTTTAGTTCGGCTTTGATGTCATTTGCGCACGTACGACTTTTCTATGATATTTTTAGCATTAATGTTAAGAAAAAAATATATATTTATGCTGTACATTCATGCACAAGTTATGTTTTAATAACGTGAAACTTTGGCAAATAACTTGTTTGTAAATTAGATGCACACAGAAAAAAACTAAAGCTTCTTTATAATTGAGCAGACAAGACGAAAGTTGTCTCTCTTAATAAATAAATGAAGATGAAGGAAACATATGAAAACACTATGTTTTTATTGCTGTGCTATATGAAAAAAGTACTGTTTTTAAGAATCCAGTCTTAATTAATATTTGAAATTGTACAACTCTTCCTTCTTTTTCTCTCGCAGCAGTACTTTCAAATATATATTAGCATTGCAATGAAACTATAATAAACAGCGTTTCGTACCGTGATTACTATTTTTGTATTTAGTTCCACAAAAAAAACAGGAGACGCAGACGTTAGCTTGACTTAGGATTTAGTTGAAGACAGGATCTAAACTGTACTTCTTTAGAGTAAGTACATCTTTTAGAGTCTTATAATACGTCGTTAGCTATACAGAGTTACTCGTTACGTGGGAATTAGACCGGGATTAGATCGATGTAGTGATAGATATACACGTTATAACATTAATGGGACAATGAATCTTCATTATAAAAAATATTTTTTCGATATTCTATATTTTTCTTACAAAAAAAGGAAGAATACACAGAAATATAATTTTTATTTTTATTGCGTTAATTTTATTATGTGTATATACATATATATATATATACCTTATAGTTTATTGTGGTTATTTTTTAAATAAAAATGTAAAGAAACTTTTAGACAAAACCAAGAGAGAGTAGAACTGTTATACCTTGAACCAGAGATCAGAACTCGAGACAGAAATTTTGAAGATTAATATCCGTTGAATATATGTAACATGTGTTGCATATATATGTAAAACTTTTCTCTTTCCGTACTAAGGAAATTCTTGTACTTTACACATATTACTAATGTTATTGAATTTATGTGTGTACCTATATATAACGAAAACTTAATAAAATTACTAAAATATTTATAAATATATCAGTTTTTTTCTCTGCCTCTTTGTAAAGTTTTTATAATAATATACATTCAGTTTGATGTGTGGTGAGTAAACAAGCAAAGTAAACAATATGTGACTTGCAAGTATGTATATTTTGTAACAATAACTTTTTTTTTACATAGTACAAAAATAATTGTTATTGCTTTCCCACGCGTCGACAAAATATAGACTTTCAAAAGCCTAAAACGCAATTTAGCTTTAAAAAATTACAATCTCAAAATGTTTCACATAGACAGAGTAATTTCACAAATCGTTGTATGGATTGTTCGAAAAGTACGTAGCGTTTTTAAAGGCTTTATTTAAATCTTTGTATTTTTATTCAGCAATATATCATTATTTTCTTTTAATGATGTTTAGGCATTTTTCGAGTAGCTTCTGAATGTCATCTTCGCAACAAAAGACGCATTGAAATGTAACTATTCAAAATACATATGTTGACGAATAGAAACATTAAATTGAACCTATCTATGGTAATGCTACTTATTGAGAAACGCTACAAACTTTTCAAACAACTTAATATTTACATAGCGAATCAATATTATATATAATATTTTACTGATATTCTATGTATGGCAATTATCGATAACATATTTTTTTACTTGGACGAGCTTTAAAGACTCATGAATTATCCATCACATGTATAAAATATAACATTTCGTTATAAATACAATATATGACCAAAAATTACATGAAAAAAACATAAACCGTAGTATACGAAACATGAGTAGATCTTTGGTAAAATGTATACATATCATATTTTGCATAGTATCTCACAAGTTCTTGCATGTAGAAATAGTCGGTAATGATCATTGAGAGAGCACTTCCAAAGTACAATATGACTTTTCTGTTTAATATTTGCTTGAATTTCGAATTGCTATTATTGTCGTATTTGGCAACTTCTTTGAATCTTTCTTTCATAAAATGACATCATACGATATACATATATAAAAAATATTTGTTCCAAAAATTGCAAGCAAAAATGCAACAATTACTTGAATTCTTTTTTACGTTATAAAAGCATTTCACGAAATATTACTCTTTCAATAGAAATCTTAAAAAATAAACATTTAACATTTTATATATTTCCTTTTACAAATTATAAAATCTCAGTATATCATTAGTAAGGCAACAATATATCTAATAAACAACATATATAGCAAGCTTGAAAATAAAAAAGCGCTCTGATTTTAGATATCATTATAAAATGTTAAAAATATGATTATAATGGTATAGAAATGTCAAGCCTTTTGATATATTTTAATGATATAAATATCATTAACGTTTTTTGGACATTGTTATGTAAAAAGAACCAATCTCAAATGTTTTTTATCGTAAAAAAAGCATATAAATATGCAATAAAAAAGAAATGAAAATTTTCGAGATTAGATTTTTCTTACATAATCACGTAATCACTTAATCTCACGAAACATAAATCTTTTCTCACACATTTCAATCATTATACATTCCATCAATCAGAAAATCCATTCTGCGATAATGTCTCTTATCCCAGCAATCTCGACCACGCCTATACAATATGAAAAGAGCAGCACCCAATATTGGTAAAGCAATCATAGTTATAATAACCGGCACAATGTAGTCAATTTTTCTCGGCATGCCTAGTGAAGAGCTCTTTGTACGCGACAACGGTCTAGATTCGTTAACTTCTGGCCCGTCAACAGTTGTAACTGTTGGTTTGGGTTTTGGTATATGCTTCTCAGTAGAAATTTTTAATAGTGTTGTCTTATTTGCGACTTCTGCGTGAGACGCAGTTATATTTGTCAGACTTGTGTTGGAGTGACGAAAATTACTATGATCTAAGTTGTTTAGATATAAATTGGTAGTGTTCAATTTTGGGATATTGATGCTAGAAGTTTTGGTCTGAGTATTATCTAAAGTTTCTTTTACAGGGCTGGTTTCTGTTATAGGCTTTGTATCTTCTTTTGTAGTTTCATTTAACGAAACATTCGTTTTCTCTGGTTCGAGATCCACTCCTTTTCTCGCTTTTATTTTTTCTCCCTTTCTTGGGACCACAGAAGGATTGGCGTTTCTTTCCTTAGGCACATTTTCTCTTGGTTTGGACTCATCAAACTTGTTGGATACAGCTTTGGCTGCATCTTCAATGTTTGGTTGTTGAGAGGTCGAGATCATTATAGGTCCTCCTTCTGCCATTCCCGATGTATACAACTTGAAAAAAATATAGAATTCGACTATAAATACCTAAATGTAAGTTCAGTAAACTAATGAAACAATAAGTCTGCAAAACAAAAAAAAAGAGAATAAATAAATCCTCTGTGATTCTTACACGAGAGTATAGTACGAAATTTGTGCATTCTGTACAGTTATATTCTTAGATAATATCACATTTACCACCTTTTTATCGTCAGTAGCATTGAAAGAATGTTCTATCGACGACAGTTGTAGCGAAGATTCTCGGCCAGGAATCGGCGGTACCGAGGATGTCCCATCTGGCTCAGCGTTGATAGATAAGGTTAGTGTAATCAATAATAATAGATATGAAAAATTGGTCGTCGATGCCATATCGCGATCCGGTCAGATTGACGCACAGGAAACTCCGAGGATTATAGAAATATTCCCGTGGAATTGCACAAAACAAAAAATTAAAAAAAATAAGCTGCCCGTAGAACCGAGTAGCTGACAGTTAGACCATATTTGCGTATGTTGCCAACAATCTGATGGCTGCTGCGGACTTGTCGCACGTACGAGAATCAGCAGAAACAAATCAGTATAAGTTATCTACTTTGAGATTTTTTATTTTGTAATCTCTTTTTACGTCTTACCTTCCTGTCTCTATCCTTTTCTCTATCTTCTCTTTCTTTTGTATTTAAAGTCAGTATATACAAGTGCAAAATTAGCGAAAAATAAATGTTCGTTTTGTCATTTCGAAATTGAAGAAAAATTTTGTAAAAACATAAAGGATATATATATATATAAATCGTAAATTAAAATCTAATCTATATCTCTCATATATATTTATGTTAGTAAATGTTTTGAAGCTTTGAATTTCTATTGATTTTATTAATTGTCAATAATATAGCTTAACACAATAGATAAATTTGCTAATTTTACCCTTTTTAGTAAAATTATATAATGTTTAAGGTTTTACATCTAGTTATATATATATATAGGTGCGTTCCAAGTTACGCATGAAATGCATAGAGTGCATTAGTGCTGTGCAGCGCTTTAAAATCGTTCCGTTTTGTCAATGCACATGCGCTTTGGTAATTCGGAACGATTTCCTGTACGCCTGTGCGATTTAGTCTTTTTTGAGACTACGTTATGAGCAACGTAGTCTCATTTTTTGCATTATTGTTTGTAATCGTAAATTCGATAAATATTCAGATTTTGAAATTCAGTTTTCTTTGAAATTTATTGGCTCTCTCTTTGCGCTTATGTTTTAAAAATGTACAAGACGTCAATAAATAAATTCTATTGTAATATCTTTGTTGACGTTATTTAGCGCTCTTTCTGCCTACACGCTTACAACACGAACAAAAAGAACATAAAGAATTAGTCTTGTTTTAATACTAGTCTATCCGATTGAGTCTGTGTCCGATTGACACAACAAAGTTTTAGATTTCAACTTTAACCAGCCGTCTTAGTTACTCCTACAATTGACTTAAAAATACAACAGCCAAAAATCGAAAAACAAAACTATTTCGAACTGTGACCAAAACGCTTGGTTTTTCAGCGTATTGACTAATCAATCTTAAGATCGACGGTGCTTTGGCTTTTAACGCTAACATATACATGAGAGAAAAGTTAATATCTGACATAAACTTTGTTTTTTCTGTTTCTCTATATGGCTTTATATTTTCTTTTCTCTTAAAAGAAGTTCTTTAAATTTCTTGTCTATCTTATCAATATACCCATAATCTATAAAATTAATTTGAAATTAGTAAAATTAGTATTTTAATGATTAATCAAGTAATACTATGAAGATCTAATTTTATTGTCGCTTTATCTACAAACACGATAGTGATCTACTGAAAATGATATGTATACAGCAGCAAAAGAAAGATGATAGTGAGTAATGTTTATTTGCAATGTTTCTTTTATTTCTCATTTCACCTGTCAAAGTTATAAAAATCAAGATATAATCCAGGTTTGTTTATTTACAGAAATACAGCAACAGTAGCAAGATTTCATTTAGTTGACTTGGCAGGTTCGGACGTAGTAAAAAAAAAACTCAGACTACCGGAGAACGCTTTAAAAAAAGTGTAGATATAAAAAAAGGGTTACTAACATTAGGCACGGTTATCTCTCAATTAGCAAATTCTTCTTTCGGAATTTATATCTGCTATAGATATATCTTAGAGAAATCTAGTTTAGTCTAATTCTTTAGACTTTTCAATGCTGAGCTTAAAAACCATCTCGACGAGAGACCGGCCCGAAAAAATCCACGATGTGGATTCGAACTGGAAACCTAATATTCACAGCTCTCGCACTCAGCTGCGAGACTACTGGGCCGGTCCGAAAGATCGTATTATTTATGTGTATATACAGTCTATGTGTTTTTCATCGGTTTTGAAATAGCGGCCGTAACGGTCAGACGTGCGTAGTTATGTAGTAGATATTTTTGGACAATTTACGGGTGTATTACACCTTTATTTTAACATTAATTATCATTGAAGACGTAGAATGGCGTATGACTAACTTCAGTAGGTTTACTGAGCCATAAGAGCCTGTGCTATTTCATGCGTAACTCGAAATGCACTATGTTTTTTCATTAATTTTCATATTTCTCGTGCGCATTTCTCGTAAACAGCGATCAGCTGATTAATCACATGATTATGACGTAAAATACATTCTTCAGATCTAAAGCTATTTTTTGATTGGTTCTTGAGCTTACGTTTTATGTTTACGATTACAAAGATTCATGTGCGACCTTTAATACGCACTAATTAGTAGCCATATTGCCTCTCACGATTTGAATCAAATCTCTGATTGGATGTTACTGCGCATTTTCGGAAATCACTCACTTGGTATTTTTACATCATGTACATGACTGTGTTGTGGTTTTGACAGACTCGTGTTTGGATGCAACAATGCAACGTGAGCTGTTTCTAGAGTCCATATATCACAATTTGTTTTGTAACGTTGGACTTTAATAAAAATCAGATGGAAAAGTATTAATAAATTTTTATTATATTATTATCCAAGAAAATTTGAAATTATTTAATTCACGAATAGAATCTGCAATTTTATTTTTTTAATAGTTTTGTTTATTCTCCCTAGTAGGACTCGTATGTGATGCAAAGAGAGAACCAGAGAGAGCTGACGACTCTGAGCGTAATACTGTTAAGATTTGCATTGCGCATACGTGAATTTTCCTCTGAAACTAGCTACATATTATGCAGTTAGCATGTTTGACATTCGTTTCACATTGCGTTTTAAATCTCTAGAGCTTCGTTAATGTGTGTGAAAAAAATGCAGTTTTCTTCTCTTTTTACATGACGTTGCGTTTAATATCGATTTGTTTCTGAAAATCAAGGATTTTTACAATCGTTAATAAAAGTATGACATAAATATAACTTAATATATCTCTAACCTTTTTTCTCAAGTTAGTCTGTTTCTCGTAAAACAATATTTTGCCTTTTTGTAAAAGTACATTTACATACAATTCTTATAAATTATTTTTCTTTGTTTTTTTTTTTACAGAACTGTGTTTCACCAACCAACTCACAAGATGCGCAGTAGAAGCAATTCTGGTGTTCGTTTGGACTACTATCAACGGATAGTTCACAAAATAATTATGAATCATCAAAATCCTGTAACTGGACTTTTCCCAGCTAGTCCCACTAATGATCATGCTTGGATTCGCGATAATATTTATTGCATTCTTGCTGTGTGGGGTTTATCAATGGCTTATAAGAAGATAGCTGATGCTGACGAAGATAGAGCCAAGACTTATGAGCTTGAACAAAGTTGTGTAAAACTAATGAGAGGTTTATTAATGGCAATGATGCAGCAGAAAGAGAAGGTCGAAAAGTTCAAGTCAACTCAAAATCCACATGATGCCTTGCATGCTAAATACAGCTCTGTTAATGGACAAACTGTGGTTGGAGATACTGCATGGGGACATCTTCAAATTGATGCAATTTCTCTGTATCTTTTAATTCTGGCACAAATGACAGCCTCTGGCTTGCAGATTGTCTTCAATTTGGATGAGGTATTGATGATTCTTTACAGTGCACTACATAAACTTAAAAAAATAAGTGTATTAAATTTAGTATTTTTTATTTTAGGTGGCTTTTATTCAGAACTTGGTGTTTTATATTGAATCCGCTTACTGCACTCCAGACTATGGGATTTGGGAAAGAGGAGACAAAACTAATCACGGCTTACCTGAATTAAATGCGAGCAGTATCGGTATGGCAAAAGCCGCGATGGAAGCGATGAACGAATTGGATTTGTTTGGTGCAAGAGGCGGACCTACATCGGTCATACACGTTTTGGCTGATGAGGCGCAAAAATGTCAAGCCGTGTTACAGTCTATGTTGCCGAGAGAATCGAATTCCAAGGAGCTAGACAGTGGCTTGTTATCGATCATAAGTTTTCCTGCGTTTGCAGTGGACGAGGCCAACTTGATTCTCGAGACACGAGAAACTATTATCAAGAAATTGCAAGGACGATACGGCTGCAAAAGATTCTTGAGAGATGGATATAAAACACCAAAAGAGGATGTCAACAGGCACGTATACTTGAATATGTATTACAGAAGTTCTTTTATATTTTACATACAATTTATCTCTTGACCATTGATCTTTATTTTCAAAAACAGGCTTTATTACGAACCATGGGAGCTACGTATGTTCGAGAACATCGAATGTGAATGGCCATTGTTTTTTTGTTATTTAATATTAGATTATTGCTTTCAAGGCAATAAAGAAGCGGTTGAAACGTACACCAAACAGTTAGAAGAAGTAATGATCAAGACAGAAGACGGTATGAAATTAGTGCCTGAACTCTATTCTGTCGCACCTGAGAACGTATCGGCAGAATATGCCGAACCCGGTAGTCAAAAACGAATAGCTTTAGGCAGGTGTCCATTTATGTGGGCGCAATCTCTTTATATTCTAGGAAAGTTGTTACAAGAAGTAAGTGAAGCGTATCTGGAAAATGTCTATATTATGCTTTTTGTTTATAATTCTGTTTTGTCGCAGGGGTTTCTCGCGGTTGGCGAGCTGGATCCGTTAAATAGACGATTGTGCAGCGAAAAAAAACCGGATGTCGTGGTGCAAGTAGTTATTTTGGCAGAGGACACAGAGATCAGAGAGAAAATCGCTCAGCACGATATTCATGTGCAAACGATCGCGGAAGTCGCACCGATCGAGGTACAGCCTGCAAAAGTTCTAAGTCATCTGTACACATATTTAGGTAAAATATCTGACAGTTTTTTTAAAATTATTTCTTCAAATATATTTATTTGCAGACATATACAGATATATACAGAAAATTTCTTTTGTACAGGGCGTAATAAGAAACTAGGATTGTCCGGACGTAAATCAAGAGACGTCGGAATTCTCAGTACTAGTAAACTGTATTCCTTGCACGATAAGATATTCGCGTTCACGCCGCAAGTAAGTAATCGCACTTTATTAACGAGTCTCTATCATCTCTCTGTATCTTCATTTCTTTTCTTATGTTTCCTCTTGTTTCTCGCACTTAATCGACTAGTTGACAGATATGACCCGCTTCTACATCGCATCGGATTATGAGCTCATGATTGACATATTCAAAGGTGAAATTAATTTCTTGAAGTCTAGTTGGCAGAATATGTTGGGCCGACCCCTCGTGGTCATGCCCCTCAAGAACATTCATCTAGGTAATTTTTAAATGATTCCAAGATCATTCAGTTCCTTTTTTATAGTCACTAATTTAGACTTTCTGAGAGATCTGAGAATTTGAATTATTACGACTAGATAAATTGAACGACTCTTAGAACTTATGAGAAATGCTGACAAAAATTTTTCTTGCGGGAAAGTTCGTTCCTCTTTGAACGGCTGTGACTGTCCGCTCTCAACACTAACGTGTCCGCTTGCATGTATCGTTCTTGTCTTGGTTCTCATTTAACAAATTTTATTAACCCTCTATGGTTTAACAAAGTTTTTGAATATTCTGAGTTATTTTGTTTTAGTTATTATGGTGGTCTTTGTTATTCTGTAAATGGAGTAATACAAGTCAGTTTCGAAGTTAGAAAAACTCTTCGGACAAAAAAATTTTATCATCCATAGAAGGTTACGACATAATAACGATATAATAATGCTTTTAACAGGTTCACTGCGGATATTTCCAGAGTCGTCTCGTATTATGTATTCTTTTCTTAAATAAAACAGAATCAAACTTTATCTATTGTTGGAGTCAAATGCAATGTGTCCCGCAGTGAATATGTTAATATAGTTTTCATTTGCGTGATGTTCTATTTTGTCGTTACTAACACGATCCTATTACGTGGGTCTTGAAAAGTGGATGCGATTGTGAGTTGTGTTGACATTGAAAATTTGTTTGATCGAGACAATGTGGGATAAAAACAAACGTGTTCGATGCGAGATATTAGCTTCCACTTGAAATAATACCACTACAAGAGCAACAAGATCATCCTATAGCTAATATATAGCTTTATTATGTGTATGGTGGTATGCGCGTGTGTTGCATGTGTTAGAACTTTGACACGGAGGAGTACTACATGACAAACGACGCCGACCTGCTTGTCAGCACTTACACAACCACCCTGGCCTTCCTCAAAATCAACTGGAAGCAAATACTCGGCAGACCAACCGTAACCCTTGTCGCTACTCATAATCATTTAGGTACGCCCTTGTCGGAAACTTTAGCTTCTCATCTTACAAAAAACTCATCGAATATAGCATAAACGCTCGCGACGTGTAGTGCTATAACGTGCGATTAGCTAATATTTAGATATTATGAATCTCTTGTCTATAAATACGCACCAAAAGAAAATTAATGAAAATATAAATAACGAAAATTGCATGCAATTTTGCATTGCAAAGTGATATTTTTTAGTTATACGAATTTTGAGAAAAGCTTATATCAATATTGCCGCATAGATTCTTTTCTCACCACATTGTTTCTATTATATTTTTTTTATATAGAAACAATGATATTGCAAGAAGAACAAATATTTATTCTTTCATCTTTTATCAATAAAATCAATTAGCTTTGATCTTTTTGCAGATCAAGGTAAAATACCGTTAGCCATGATAACCACCATGAAGAAGCTTAAGAGTGGGTATATCAACGGTACAAGAGTATCGTTAGGAAATTTGAACGATTTCTTGAGCACGTCATGTATCACGAATCTTAGTTTTCTAGGAAGTTCTGAAGACGGTCGTCCTGACAAATTAAATCCTCAGGTATATGAAACTTAAAGCTATATAAAAAACTGTTTATTTTTATATTTATATATATAATTTGTATATGTAATCTTTTATGCTGTCAAGATTCAACAATATTTAGAAGAACACTTGATGAGACCGTTTCCTCATCGTACGGGATTGCTCAACAAACACGTCCCGGTACGTTCGGCGAAAAATTTGCGACGCAGGATGTCTGTGAAAGGCGCGATAAAAAAGACACGATCCATAGCTGTCGAACGTAAGTGACACTCGTCTCCTCAAAAGCTTACAATAGAGTGATTTTTATGTTCTAACCGTGTGTTGACTGTATATCTTTTAAAGAGGATTCTTAAACATTATTGTCTTCCTACTGCCGTGATTACTACTATCATCCAAGAATGTAAGTTTTACTAACTGAATAAGTTTGTTTTTGTCTAATTTCTATTAATAAAAAGCTAGATTTCTTACATTTGCAATAATTATATGATTGTATATATATATATATATATTTTTTTTTTAAACAATATATGTCACATATACTATTTAATATTTTTAATGTGACAATATTAATAATATTACTAAGTTCTCTTTTGTAACAGATTAAAAACCTCATTCTTGTATTTTAGCTGAAATTCTTGGAATGGCAGGGGAAGACCGTAGACATTCTTCTACTGTTTTGAGCACAAATCCTTTTATTGAAGTGACAGACACCACATTATCTATCAACGCTACTCAACCAGTGATGATTGAGCGCACGCCTTCACCGACAGACGAACTGTTATCGTGGAAAAACTCTCCGAAAACCAAAAACAGAACGTCCGAGACTCAATACGCCGAGACCGAAGTGGAAGAATTGCTGTCCATGTTACGCGAAACTGAAAGTCTCGAAGAACAAGGAGATATTCTGCAATATATTGTTAGTTGTTACTTCCTCATATTATTTTTTAAAGAAGCAAGCTTTTTTATTTCTATGTATATTAAACAATAAGTATTTAATTAATTATAACATTTTTATAAATTTGCAGGTCGACTCGAAAGGATTATACTTTGACACTGGCGTGCTGGAAGAAGGACATCCTGTTCTGGTGAAAGATCTCCTTAAGAGCCTTTACGAGAAAGCCTGCCAGCAAAAAATGTGGGGTATTGTGCGACATACCGCCGGAATGCTAGGTAAAAGAGTGGAGGACTTGGCAAAAGCGGTCACCGATCTTCTGGTCCGTCAAAAGCAAGTCACCGTCGGCATGCCGCCGAGTAATGAGCATACAATAGTCGCGCCTTTGCCAGAGAACGAGCTGCGAGCACTGATCCATCAAGCCTACGGCGACGACGAATCGACGGCTATGCTGACGCAGGAGTTGCTTGTTTATCTAGCGATGTTCATCAGAACAGAGCCGCAACTGTTTCTCGAAATGCTGAGACTGCGCGTCGGTCTGATCATTCAGGTCATGGCGACGGAACTGTCGCGAACGTTGAAATGTACCGGCGAAGAAGCTTCCGAACATCTGCTCAATCTGTCTCCCTTTGAGATGAAAAACTTGTTGCATCACATTATGAGCGGAAAAGAATTTGCCATTAGTAGCGGTACACATTTTCACTTTAATTTATTAAAATTTCAAGGAAAGTGCTCGAATATAAATGATTATGTTTATGTTACAGTCGGCCGTGGCAATTTCTCTGTCATCAGCTGCAAATCAAATAGAGTCAGCAAGGTAATATTGTCATTAAAATTACAAGCGTATTATATATCTAGTAAATTAAAGTTAAAGTTTGTTTTGTTTTTACATAGAAATCACAAATCGGTGGTTTCTTAAGCGCCGAGCAAAATGCCGATGGCGCTGAAGCAGAAGTAGATCGACAAGGTCAGTGGTTACGCAGACGACGGTTGGACGGTGCATTAAACAGAGTACCGAGAGATTTTTACCCGCGTGTGTGGCAAGTACTGGAAAAGGTAACTATTTAAACAAACCTAAATCGAAAAAATAAAATAAAATAATTATTAATAAAATTATTACTATGTAATAAGATATTAATATATATGATATTTGATTAACTTGATTAACTGTCTTTTATACATAATTCTATAAAATTTGTTAATTCTCTTTTAATAGTGTAATGGTTTAGCAATAGAAGGGAAAATGCTGTCCCAAAATCTAACGCAGGAAATGACATCCGGCGAGTTGAAATTTGCATTGGCTGTAGAAACTGTTTTAAACACCATACCGCAACCGGAATATCGTCAGCTTATGGTCGAAGCTTTGATGGTATTGACATTGGTAACTGAATATAACGTTGTGCCATCTTTGGGTGGTCTGATCCAAGTCGAAAATTTAGTACATAAAGCAAACGCTATTTTCTTGGAGGATCAGGTATCAATAACAACCTTTGTTTGTATAAAAAGATATTGATAAGTTAATAAACAAATTGACAAGAAAACAAGAGATATTTAAAAAATAAAATACGCCAGCTTTTCTTTTGAGTGTAAACAATATAATTTTCAGATGGCAATTGACGGCGATGCGACATTATGTTGCGCGAAACCAAAGGAGCAACGTGAAATGACACCTATGGGAACACTTCTCTGTGGTGGAGCAGCGTACATTTGTCAACATTTTTATGATACCGCTCCCAGTGGAAGTTATGGAACAATGACATATTTAACAAGAGCTATCGCCGTGACTCTCGATTGCTTGCCGAAGGATGGCGATCTAGAATGCTCAATATCATAGTACCGACAATTTTATCGATAGGCATAACCTATTTAAAAAACCACTATCGCAACAATGCGTATGATTAAAAAACAAGTAATAGTTGTCATTAAATATTATTCAATAAAAAAATTTTGATTTGCATGTTGATTTCAATAAAGTTTTTTTTTTGCATTACTAGCATATTTTTATTATGTTTACATCCTTTTTAGTAATATAATACAAATTATAAACACAACAATTTATATCTATTCAGTTTTCGAGCTTTTGGAAAAAGGATTTAGCTTATTCAACCAGGAGGAACTACTGTAAAAGAAAATATCATTTGTAAATTTTAAATATATTCAAAGAAATAATATACATATATACAGTTACGTACGTTTCCTCTGGTGGTATAACATCTACATTTTCGGCTTCTTCGATTTTATTTTCCTTGAGTTTTGCAATTAATTCCGATCTATATTGGATTTTTAATGGTTGCGGTTCTTTCTTCTTCAGTTTTATCCATTTTAGTATGGCTTCTTTATATGATAAACCATACCACTCTATTTCCTCTCTTTTATACTATAAAAATATGTTATTGTTATAAGTTATAATATGCAATTAAATTTGTACGCTCGATACAAAATATATAGAATTATCGATAGGTCTCAATGATAAAATAAATAGGTGTTTTAATTCAGAAATCAGTATGTTTTGCTAGTAATTTTTTTTGGATACATGTATAAAATGTATGTCACAATAATCACAATATTACTTACAGTTGATAGATATTGTTTATATTTATCATACACTTCTTCACGCTTTTCTGGATTTTCAGGATACAAAGTCTTATCTGCCAATGCAATGAGTATTTGGCGCTTTAGTTTCAAGGCAAGTAAAGATCTTAAATCACATGCCGGAGTCTGCAAATAACAGTAAAGTAAATTACTTAAGAGAAAGAGAAAAAATCTTTATATTTTTCAAAAATCTTGTAACATGGTCTGCTGGTTTTTTTTTTTTTTGTATAACGAAAATATAAGTACCTTTAATAAATAATGATCAAATCCATAATGTTCATGAATTAAGTTGATGGTTCTATTAGTAACAACAACTCTTATATATTCATTGAGAACTTCGCTATAAACAACAGAGTTTTTCAGAGTAGGTATCCAAAATTGTGGAACTCTTCTCTTGAATCTACCCTTTTTTCGAAAACCTCGCACAATAGCTTCTCCTCCCCATATACCCTGATCTATCTCCTTGGGATATATTAGAGGCAATGGTACATTTTGTACCGGTTTGCTGTTAAAAATCAGATTATTATGTAAATAATGTAATGTAGAAATTGTACTTAATAATTCAGAAACTACATTTATATAAACATAAGATATATTTGAATAAGTAATCATAAAACTTGTTATGAAAGAATTGATAATTTGTCATACACTTCCTCGGTTATATCATTTCTTTTGTATTTTCCTTTCTCTTTGATATAATGAACTGCAGCAGGCTGCTGTAATTTCCATTCTCTCCAAAATTTTTTATATTCCTCAGGCAATTCAGCACCAATTCCTTTATTCCATCGAGATGGCTTTGGTACATAATACAACTTCTTTCCTAAATCTATTCCAATCTGCAACACACAGTTGATTGTATATTAGATTTTTTAACTTTTATAAAAGAAAGATTTTATATAAACTTTAGAATGTATTACACATATAAAAAATAAAAAAGAGAACTGTAATTCAATAGAACATTGGCTAATTATCAATATAATTTATTTGTATTGATAACTATGAACAAATTAACAAATTAATAAATTAAAATTTATAATCTGAGGTTAAGTTCTAAAATAACATTTGTAAAATTGTATAGAAGACAACCTTAAATTACCTTCGAAGTTTGTTGAAATGACATATTGGTATACAAGTTTAATCTGACTCAGTTAAAAACTTTAAGTAACATCAGAGAGAAACCTGAGAGCGGCCAGGACCGTAAAAGTTTTTACGATAGCTATTCCGGCCCGTAAGCCAGCGCATGTCCATGGGTGG
>QVNZ01024748.1:0-33191 GCA_014825645.1 Pseudomyrmex dendroicus | reverse complement strand
ACAGTCAGAGCTTGATAAAGAACAAATCGACGAGCCTGTACGAGCGGCGCGAAGCTCGCACAAGCTCGACGAACCACGCGCCGTGTAATTCTACCTTTGTTCGATATTTTAAAAGGTTTTAGACATGTTTTTTATGACAGTGAATTCATGTAATAAGTAAGTAAAATATATAATGCTTTTTTATGTGTTTTTTTCTTATTATTATCAATAATATTACGTACTTTTTTCAAGAATGTAACTCTTGAGAAAGCATTGCATGGTATCATACGCGACAAGTCTGTACCGACTTGTATACCGACGTGTACATAGCACGAAATAGAACCATGTCTACACCACATAGCACGGAATATAACCATTTCTTTGAGTAGACATAGCGTACGTATCGACAAGTCGCTGGTGGACATCGTTACGTAGTTGTTAATGTGCACCATCCATAGACATGCGCTAGCTTACGGTCCGGAATAGCGATTGTAAAAACTCTTATAGGCCTGGCCACTCTCATTCTTCTTTCTGCTATTACTTTTATCTTTTGCCTAGAGAAAAATTCAATAACGCACAAGACTGTTTTCTCTATTTTATATGGTAAACTATGGCTGTGTTCTAAAATTGATTGCTAATACTAAAAATCCATAGTTCACGTCGTATATTTATTATTAATACATGTATTTTTAATATTGGCAGTGAATTTTCGAACACAGCCTATGTTACCGACTTGCAACACGTTGCGCGTGCGTGCTGTTGGTGACTGACTTCATTTGACATCATTTGACAGATTTGACATCAAACGTGCCCATCATAGACATGTGTATGTGTCCACACGGAATTGCGCTATGTGTATATTGTCTGTGATATAAGTCTATGGTTGAAATTGAAGATAATGAATATACTATGTAAATTGAAACGTGTCGGTGTGTCAACAGGATGGCATTCTTCAAATAGAAACAAACGCAAAATTGTTTAAAGCATTGACTTCTGTAAAGATCATTGTGCAGATCACCTACACTGTACGTAGCACATGTGTTTTAGTCACTTATTGTGATCAATTATTGTTGATTCTAAGTTTTGTCATATTTTGGACATTTACGTGCTTACAGCATCAATTTGTTTTACTTTTGTAAAGTTCTTTACATTTTAAAGAGCCATAAAGACAGACTGATTTAATGACTTGTGTAGACAGAACGTGTCATCGCGTTGACAAGAAACAACATGGTAACTAATCAGCATTTTGCTTTTGTGGAAAAGCAGCATATTGATTGGCTATATTGCTTTTTATCTCGCATAACGCGTTCTGTGTGTTTGCAGACGTCATATCATAAGAGCAAACAAACATTTCCTTCAAGTACAACCGCACTCATATAACTGTCAAGCTATATATAATTATAATACGACATATGCAATAGTAAAAAAATGATGCGTGTATTTATTTTATGTTAAACAAAATACAAAAACTTAGCTATCAGTTTCATTGCGCATCTCTTTTATATATTTGATTGACAGTAATTGAAATTGAATAATTTGTTAGAAATGTATGCATGTGTGTGTGTATTTACATTCTGAATTTCTTTGTTTCCTCTTTCAGTAATTTCAATGGAGACGCGACGTTCTTTAGGATTAATTACCGCATTGCTGCTTTTTGTTGCTGTGCAGGCTGTGCCGTTATCCTCATCTTTTTCCCCGATTGTTATTCAGGCAAACTACAGTACGCTTTATCAGGACACTATAAATTCTACTGTTGAATATGTGTTTTTATATTCTGTCAGCAATGTAAGTTTTTAATAAAGTTACCTTCTTTCTATCTATATTTTAATTTAGTAATCAATTCTTGTAAAAAAAGTAAATAACTTATAACTGCAGATATCCCTGGAAACTGCAAGAATAAATATAGAAAGCAATGCAACTCGTAGTTTGCCATTGATAGTTGTAGTGCGTCAGACAACAGGTATTCTGTCTTGGCAAATACCTTTACTAGTCGAGAGCAAAGACGTGGGTTCTGTGATATACAATAAAACAAGTCGGACTCTGTGCTCAACGAAATACGATCAGTTTGCGCCAAAAGACAAAGAAGATTTCATTATTGTGGGTATCTCTACGGCTAGTCGTGAGAATATTTTGTTTAACGTCAATTTAACGGAAGTAACGGATTTTTATATAAAGTACGTACAGGTGTTGTATAAACAAAAATTCTCAACATTGTCACTTCTTTACTTGCTTTTGCATTTTAATATTGTTATTTTTACAGTTTGGGAGATGAACGAACATTGCAAATTTCTCCATCTGAGCCTATTTATTATGGCTACATCTTCCCTCAACAGACCGAGAATTCCACTGTTATTGTTCGCGTAGAATCGGGCAACGACATCTGTATGACAGTGTCTGTGCAAAATACATCGGTAAGTCTCATTAATAACTTGCAAGAGAAATACAGTTGCAAATTTCGTTTTCTGTCTCTGTTTAGTGTCCTGTATTCGATTTGGAACGAAATATTGAATTTTCTGGACGTTGGCAGACAGTATCTAGAAGAGGAGCTATCACAGTACCAGTGAGTACAGTTTAGCGTATTTTTTCCAAGTAATTTAGTATATTTTGTGTATATAAAATAAATGCTGATATATATAAAATAAATATTCTAGAGAGAAGCTTTCCCGTTAGGATTTTTTGTCGTGCTTGTTGTTAAAGGAGATGATACGGATTGTCTTAAACCATCATCGAGTAGCAATTCTGTCAGCAATTCTCGCACCAAAACTGTCACGTTGTCTATACATGCAGCTATTACCAAACAGGAATATGTCGTCGCAACGGTATCAACAGCGTCAATTGTATTCCTCTTCTGTATTTTTTATGTAATAGCTACAATATTATTTAATATCAAAGAGGGCAGAAAACACGAACGTGAACTCTTAAATGACGAAAGTCAAAATGTTATTGATCAAGTACCGAGTCCTTCGACAGTGGAAGAGGTAATAAGTAATTCCGCTAAACATAATTATCTGTCACGTGATTGTAATATCAAAATGTTTCATCAGGTCGGTCCGAAACAATGGGACTCCGTGGAAGAAGATTCGTCTCTAGACGAGGACGATATAGATCTGATGGAAGATGCGCTTTCCGATAAAGACGTGATACGAACAAAGATCGTGCTCTCGGTCAGTGATCTCGCTCGCAAGGAACCGAGAATACTGCGACACAAGTCTCGTTTGTATTTGTATTATTTGGCAACTGTCGCCGTGTTCTACGCACTTCCGGTCGTTCAATTGGCGGTGACATATCAGCGTGTGTTCCACACGACAGGAAATCAAGATATGTGTTATTACAATTTCTTGTGCGCTCATCCTCAATTTTTTGTGATTCTGTTGTCCGACTTCAATCATGTGTACTCGAATTTCGGATATGTTCTGTTGGGTTTGTTGTTCATATTTCTAACTTATTCCCGGGAACACAACGAGTCGGATCACGATAAAACGAAAGGTTACGGAATACCGCAACATTACGGTTTGTTTTACGCAATGGGCACTGCGTTAATAATGGAAGGTATAATG
Source organism: Pseudomyrmex dendroicus (assembly GCA_014825645.1). Taxonomy (NCBI): domain Eukaryota; kingdom Metazoa; phylum Arthropoda; class Insecta; order Hymenoptera; family Formicidae; genus Pseudomyrmex; species Pseudomyrmex dendroicus. Next base: position 29,655 of record QVNZ01024748.1, on the reverse strand, counting down.
TCAGCGTGTTATCACGTGTGCCCCAGCCATAGTAACTTCCAGTTTGGTAAGTAGTAGCAATAATATTTCCGACCACACACGCGTCTCATCTCTCTGTTCATTATCGTTAATCGATTTTTTTTTCTTTTTTTTATCCGCAACTAGACACAAGTTTCATGTACATAATTGCGGTTCTCTGTATGATCAAGATCTATCAAAATCGTCATCCCGATATAAACGCCAGAGCGCCGGTAACGTTCGGGATTCTGGCTCTTATAATATTTATAGGATTGATAGGAGTTTTGAACGGCACCAAATATTTTTGGATAACGTTTACCATTTTGCATCTATTGACGTGCTTCATTTTAACCGTACAAGTATATTACATGGGACGATGCAAATTCAACAGAGGCGTTTTTCGAAGAGTACTACAGGTATATATCTTTGTAAGATGAAATAGCTGTTGATTGCGTGACGCGCAGTAACTCGCGCCAAGTGTATCTTCTTTGTTACATTAGATGCTTTAATGGAGACTATTATCTCGTAGACATTCAAGCATGACGCACGCTGCGGCATACGGCATCTGTTAAGGCCACTTTATCCCGCAAGATTCACGATGCTTGTACTAGCGAACTTATCTAATATCGCACTTGCGACATTTGGAAACATGTATCATGAGGACAATTTTGCTACGGTTTTATTACTTATATTAATGGCTAATTTAATTTTGTACACTTTGTTTTACATAGTGATGAAGGTACGCTACACTTTATCTTTGATCTTTCTCTCGTTTTTTTTTTTTTTTTTTATGACTGGGAAGTAAATAAAAAAAATCTAACTTTGGCTTTTTCTCAGATTTGCTACAAGGAACGGATTCTTCTCACACCCGGAATTTATATCGCTTTGGCCTGTCTGGTTTGGAGCGCGGCTTTGTACTTCTTTTTGAACGGAACGATATCGTGGGCACTCACACCCGCCCAGTCCCGTTTGCGCAACAGACCTTGCGAAACCCTGTTCAACTTCTTTGATTCTCACGACATCTGGCATTTTCTTTCGGCATTTGCGATGTTTTTTTCATTCATGGTATTACTTACTCTAGACGACGATTTGGTTGACGTTCATCGCACACAAATATCTGTTTTTTGAAGACATTTTTTTATAATAGACTTGAATCGTTTATGTAAGTTTTTACAAGGTTACCGGAATATATATTCATGATGATGTACAATTGATACAAACAAGCGGTTACCGGACAAGTTGTAGTTTGCTATCAAAATTATATATTAAATCATATATCATAGACTTAGTAATTCATCATGTGATAAAAACGCGTCATTCTACATGTGTCGCAAAAATAACGATAGAGTGAGTGTAAATATGCATTGATGAGTGTGCGGGATTTGTGAAGTTCTTTCTATGTTATAAGTTTTACTTCGTGTACTTCCAGAACATCTTTTATGCGTAAAAAGAGAAAAACATCTCACAAAATACAAAAATAAAGACAACATAAAATGTTATAAAGTATATTGTGCTGTTATTGCGTTGATATATAAAATAAATGACTTAAATGTGGCAGTTACGCGCAATATCGTTCTTTTAAGATACAAATGTTCTCTTTTGAAAAAAAAAAATAAATAAATTATGTATTTTACATGCGCGCGCACATGTACGTGTAGTTATGTACAAAAAAAACGTGCCAAATATCTTTTGTAGCATTTGTAGCATCCTTTCAGATACATAAAACTGCAAATCATGTACGAGAAATAGTGAGATGGTATAGTGTAAATAAAAAATGCTTATTTTTTATATAAATGTTTTTTTTTTTTTTATTTACGATTAGTCATAAAGACAGTGTCTTTCTGAAATGCTTTATTTCTAAGATGCTTCAAAAGTTTCTGAAACTATTCTTTCGCAGAGAAAAGCCTTAGGAAATACTCAATTTGTTTGATAAATCTGCAGCTGAAGGAACATGCAACATGTTCAAGAGAAAAATGTACACACACACATACACACATACATCATATTATACATGTTTCATACATAGGCTCGTCACGAATTGGCAGTGACGCACTTCTTCTCATTTTCTTACATATTTTACATAATTTCGAACATATAGAGTACTGTGTAAAACCGGTATCTTGGGAATTAAACAAGCATTCAACAAATTCAATCGTTCTTTCAAATTTCTTATATCTCCGTGTGGTAGAACTCGTTTAAGAGCTATTGAGATTCTTTTTTAACAATAAAAAAAAAATATCATTATTGTGCTTAAATTTGTCAAAATTTGCAGTCTTTTATCTCGTTTAAGCACTCTATTTATTCGAAATATCTCATCACCAATTCTTAACTAGTATATCTTTGCATTCATATAAATAATTAAAAAAAATAAGTGTCTCTTTGAGATGAATTGTACTATTGACATGTGGTGTTTAATAGGATTAACAATCTGGAATGAATAGCATAGAGAGCAGGTACGAATGTACTCAGGACGAAACATTTGAATCGTTGTGGTGTTCCTGCCCTGTTGTTTCTAATTGCGACAAAGTTCTTTGCAATTCCGCTCGTTCGGCCGGTTGCAATCTGTGCGCTATTTCCAATACCGCGTTCAATCTTATTTCCGGATAAACTTCCAAGGCATCCTTGATGCTTGTTACTACCGCGTCCCTCTTCACGCACGTTATATTACGCGAGATGACACTATTGTCGGTTTTACGTTGCGCCTCTAGCCAACAGGCCGCAGTTTCATCCTGATCCCACAGATACGATTCCGTCGCTCCTTTATCCTCGATAAACCAGCGTCGTAACATCGCCTCTACTTGTCTAACATCGAGATCGTGTTGCGTCGATAAGATTTCGTCCTTAATTTCCTCCTCCAAGAGTCTTCGTCGTAATCGCCAGTAAAACAGCTTCCGTGCTTTCTTCCACGGTATTATCTCACTGATTGTATTTTTTTCAAACATTCTCCCCGGAGTATCGTGCAAATCAGCAAACTGAATGGCAACTTGATGATACATAGGCTCCAAAATCTTCTCCCGTTTACGAATTTGCGCTTCAAGCTCGACTCGTTCCTCCGTCGTGCTCACGTTTGATATTTTCTCCTGAAAACACACACAGGTTTACATAATTTGTTAGATAATTATATTTGAGTTTTTTTTTCATATTTACTTTTAGCTTCTGGATAACTAGATCGTTTCGATGCATAGTCTTCAAAATGTCCTTTGTTCGATATTTGATTTCTACAATTCCACCGGCTTCCAGAACACCACCTCTACTGGTGTCGTCAGCGAACATCTCTATAAAACGAGGATTTATCAAGGGATCCAGAACCGCCCAAGCGCCGCCTCTGAGTTCTGCATTCGGTGGTATGTAAACGAATATCGGTTTGCTATAATGTCGCAATCCGTCCACAATGTATGCGCCGAACTTGACAATTTGCTCGTACATGTCTGTCAATCAAAAACAAAACAATAATTGATGGATGTAACGATGGATGTAAATGATCGTTTCTTACCTTTCATGCCGCCGGAAAAGCCTCTCCAATTAGCGAAGATGAACAGCGGCAGTTCTTCCTTGCCAAAATCTTGAATAACCTGCGCGGTTTTATAGGAGCTATCCGGGAACCAAACTTGTCCCGCTTGGGATATGGTTTTTGCTTCCGAATCCAAATTAGCGGGATCGGCTGGCAAATGCAATTCAACGGTTCTCGTCTCGACGGCAATAACGCCGCACGGTATACCGCCAAGTCTGGCTCGACCCGTCACCACAGTTTGCGCCCATGGCCTCATTATTTCCTATCAATCCAAATAAAAAAAAAAAAGAAACAAGTTGACACGATACAGTTTGCCACCAAATTGTCATTAGAAGAGAAAAAAGAATATAAAAAACTTACGTGCCACGAGCCTCGATCGAAAAAGCCGCTTTCCCAGGCATTTGTTTCGGTACAATTTCTACCCTCTAACATCCATCTCGGATCGTAGGGTGTTTTTGTAGGCACATAAGTAATCTCTCGATCGATCGGATCGGTAATTGGTAACAGTATCGGTAACGAGGAGCCTTTGCTTTTGGGAAAGTAAGTAAGCCACTTCAATGCGGTCGCCACTCCATCCAAATCTCGATCGTCAGTCGCATGGGATACTCCATTATTGTACATAATTTGCGTACCGCCCAACTGATCGTTACTTGCGTAAACCTCGCGACCCAGCACAGCGTTCAACGCTTTGTAACCGGTCAGAATAATGTGCGAATTTTCTATTTGGATCACCCTTTGGCCAAGGCGCACTATGTAAGCGCCGATACCGATCGCACGGCACGACACTATGGAAATCGTGATTATTTCCTCGTAAGCCCTAGATGTTTCTCCCGCTATCATACCGGCGTACTTCAAGTTCTCCACTCCCAGACCGTCTTCCTTGCCAATAATGTCTGTAATCTTGTAACGGGATTCTCCCGCGGGATCTTCGATCAACGAAGCTTTCACCGAATTAAGAGGTGCCAAGCGCGCGTAATCGTCGGGCGTGAGGTATATGTACTTGAAACCTTTCTCCGGCTCGTTTTCGTCTTCCCATGCGATCTTGAAGGCAGCTTTCACCTCTTCGGCCAGACCAATGCGAGCTCCGGAATTGGTCGAGAAGTATATCCGCGCACATCCGAGCTCTCTCGCCTTCTCGGACGCTTTGGAAAACACCATGTCCTCGCGCATCCCGAACGAGCCCATAATGTGCGTTAAATCGTTAGCGATAAGAATAACATCTCTACCGGATGGACATTCCGGAGTGTACAGAGTTAACCGCCACGCAACCATGCCAACGTCGTTCTCTCCGGGTAGCCGCTTCTGCTCGACCATCTGGTCTCCGTCTAAAACTAATTCCACAACATCCATCACCGGATTAGGAATCGAACTTGGACTATTGCCGCTTAGCGGTCTCTCTTCAAAGTATCTTTGCCATAATTTTTCAACCTGTTGCCGGAACATGTCCGGTAAATCGTAGACGTAAGTCGTGCCGGCGCTCTGCGCCTGGAATCTCTTTGCTTGAAGATAATCTTTGGTCAGATACGGTGTAGAGATCGGGAGTCCGTGCATAGGTCCTGGCCTCCAATTGGCCGCGTTTGTCGCTGTAGGCGGATAAGACTCGAAACGGATGATACTCGTCTTAGGATCGGTGATTTCCGTATAAAGATGCAAATCAATACTGTATCCGCTGTCGTTAGCGATACAGAGACGCACATTGGAGGTTGGTTTTCCCGGCGCGGGCCGAATGGTCATTTTGATCTCCGCCTGTCGAACGTGCAACTTCCACAGTCTCGGTCCGTAACGCAGCACCATGCTGGTGACGCTCTCTTCTATCCTGCTGGGATCCATGATGACCGTAGGTACGAAATTCAAGAAGATGTGATTGCACTCGGTGCGCTTCGCGAGAGGATGCGAGAACGCGACTTCCAATTCGTCCATAGCTTCGAGCAGAACTCGCTCACCTTCGTTGTGAAGATAATCAAAGCTGGCTTCTTTCGTGATGAGATCGGAATGACGTATGATCGAGCGGATGAAGAAGCGATAATCCGTAACTTGCTGGCCTTTAGCGACCTTAGCCTGTCCGAGGTAAAGATGCATCTTCTGATTGGACGTCGGAAGAGCCTCGAGATCGTAAGTCCTCATGCGATTCAGTTCCAAGTGGAAAGCGCAACCGGGCTCGAGATGCCGGTAAATCCTATCCTCGACGAAACCGTCTCGCTGACGGAAGGTGAAGAACTTGGGCACCTGTCTTTTCTTGAGCGCGGCGAACGTCATTCTGCGAATGCCGCGTGATGTCAACTCGTCTTTGTTCTTCGCGCACCAATCCGCGAACATTCTAGCCATGGTGGCGTCGTCCTCGGTGCCATTTTCCTTAACCGCGATGCTCAGTATATGTACCGGCTCGGTAGACTTGTCACTGGGCGCCGCACCTGTCGTCGCCGATGTTTCCGCCGCGCTCAACGACACGTTGATCGACGTGCTGTGCCGTGACTCGCTACCAACGGCGTCCATCGCCTCTAACAGTCTCGCGGATACCACAGGCGTAGGACTCGACAAATCCTCCAACAGATCCAAGATCTCGTCCGCGTATTGGCTGAAGTGCTCGAGATTTTCGAAAGCCGCCATTGCGCCGGTTCTGTGGTCTACCAGAGACTCGTTCTGACGATTCGGATGATTGCTGGGCAAAACGAATTGGAAATATATCAACGGAATCTCGCCCGAAAGCTCCAGATGTTGCAAGCACGTGAGCTCGTAACTGATATAAGCCCGTTGCACATAGACTTCCAAAGCCGCGTTGCACACCGCGCGGTTGGAATGATAGAAGAAATCGTGAAGTATGTCGAAGATGGACGTCTCCGAAAGAATGAGTTTCTGAAGATTTTCTGGATGGAAGTCGTGTCCGTACATATCCACCGCCGAGAGGAATATCGATTCCATCTGATTGTATCTGAGCTCATAAGCGGGCTGATGAGCGGCGATCAATATCTGTCTGGCTCTCAAAGCGACGCGGCTGTGTTCCGTGCGATTCAAGCTCGTCAGTTCTGTTAACGTACTCGAGAGCTCGTCGGTAAGACCAGGCTCGTTTGCCCACAAATGATCGATCAGCATAGTGACCAGGACGTTCTTTTTCGTCACCTGATTGTGACTGAAGATCATATTGGTGACCATGGCCGCATCGTCTTTGTACTTCTCGATCAGCGCCGAAACACACTTGTCGTAATGACCCTGTTGGAACTGGCTCTCGACCGTGTAGTACTGTCGAAGAAGTTCGTGCACCGCGGTCTTCATTCGGCCGCGTATGCCGTTCCGATACCTTTGCACCAATTGCACGATAGCCTGAGTAGTTAAGAAGAACACATCTCGCTCGGCTCTCTTGGATAATGTTGCCGCGTGTCCGTCAATCACGGCTGCGATCTGTTGACTCGGGAACTGAGCCAAGATCGACGTGATATTCCGTTCGTACAGGGACATCAACTTGCGTATTTTCTTCTCGACCAAGACGGGAATTCTACCGGATATTGTCGCGATCACCTCTTGCAGTTCCAACAACGGTAAGTTAGGATCGCGCAATGAACACATGAATTTTTCGATCAGTTCTCGCAAACGTGGCAAGTGATACGGATCCGGTAGACAGTAGCCGGCTAGTGTATTTTCCAAGGCGTTTCGGTATTTAGCATGAAGTTGATTCAGTTTTTCCGGTACAACGGGCGCCGGCGCGGCAGGGAACTGTCCCGTGTATACTTGCGCCTTTGTCACTAACGACGGATCGTCCAGCTCGAGATGTGCGATCAATGTACCGGCCTCTAAAATAGCGCCGGGTCTCTTCACGTAAAACACGCTACCAGCTTCGCTCGCGGTAACAGACATAACCATTTTCATCACTTCGATTTCAGCGTACGCCTTGCCGGCGTCAACGTGACCGCCATCTTCGACCAAAAAATTGATCAACTTGCCGGCTGACGGTGATCTGAGTAAGGATGGATCGTTGTCTTTCTCAAAAATACACGTTTGATTTCCAATGATGATTCTATAACGATCTACTTCTTCCCGCATGTAAGTTGTGAAACTGGCACCGTCCAACGAGAGCAACAGTCCTCCGTCCGACATGCGATGAACTTCTATCTCTTTGAAAGATCCGTTCATTATGAGAAAATAGTTATTGGGACCGGTTTTGACAGCTTGCACTTTATATTTGTATCCATCATTAATAAGTTCCACCTGTAACAACACATGGGGTAATAAATGATCTTTGAAGGAAAATATACAAATGTACGCAGCAGAAACTTACATCAACAACGTTGTCTAGGTCGTTGCTAGCTTGAATCTGACCCTTCTCCAAAGCCGTTTGAAATCCGGTGAAAGCGGATGTGATTGTTCTGTCGGCGATATGAAGCGCTCCGCAGGTGACAGCCAGCAAAACATCCGGTTTGTCGCTTCGAATACGTTCGGCGATCAGCAAGTCAAGCCAAGCGGTATCTATATTATTCTGTTGGAAAGCCTGGGTCTCTAACAAAGTAATGAGATATTCGACCGTTGTCCTGAAGTCGCCTCTGATGCTTAGTTCTTTCAAAGCTATAACTAAATTCTCTCTAGCTTGATTACGATCTTCACCCCAGGAGAAACAATGGCCGAATTGAGAGTCCGCGAACTCGTGAAGCCCACCGGAAGCTCCAACCGAGAAATAACCCCATACGTTTTTGGACGATCGAAAATTTAACTCCTGCACCGTGCCAGAACTCGGTTTGAAGCCTGAAAGCCAAAGTTCGAGAATTTGTTGTGTTAACAAGACGTTAACAGCGACGGAAAAAACATTCACCTTCATCAGGATTTTCGCTGGTGATTCTAGCTGCGATAACATGACCCCATGGTTGAGGCTTATGACGCGGCTGATCGAAATCAATCGTATTCTCGCCCCAGGGATTTTCGCCATATAAAAGACGTATATCTTTGATATGGTGCAGCGGTAAGCCCATCGCTATCTGCAGTTGAGCTGCAGGTAGATTTACATCTGACACCATCTCGGTGCAAGGATGTTCTACTTGAAGACGGGGATTGAGTTCCAAGAAATAATATCTGCCAGTTGTGTCGTACAGATACTCCACAGTACCCGCGCTAACGTATCCCACCATTTTTGCTAATCTCACAGCAGCCTGTCGTTCAATAGCAAATAGTTAATCATAGACCAATCGACAGATCGCAGAGAGAGTATACTTGTTAGTTACTCACTTTTTCCATCTCTTCGAAAATTTCCGACTTGGCAATGACAGCCGGAGCTTCTTCGATAATTTTTTGATGTCTTCTTTGAATAGAACAGTCGCGTCCGAACAACGATATCGCGTTACCATAATTATCAGCTAATAATTGTACTTCCAAGTGACGAGCACACTTGGCCAGCTTCATAATAAATATAGGCGAGCCGGGTATTTCGATCTGCACTTGCCTAAACGTGAGAAATCCTTGCAATAGAAATAGATTATCCGGCAACATTATTAATGAACAAAATTAACTTGTTCACGGTGAAACTAAACGAATTACCTAAACAGAGCGGGCAATTCCTCGGGATTTTCAACCTTTCTGATGCCTTTACCGCCGCCACCTTCACTTGCCTTTATCATAATCGGAAAGCCAATTTTGTTAGATGCCGCTAGACACTCTTCTACAGTAGCGACGCAGCCTTTTCTGAAAAGTTCCGAAGATATTTTGATTTTCTTTCCGCTGTACTGCGCTTTCAGTCCCGATCCCGACCAAGGAAGAGTCGGTACGTCCGCGGTTTGGGCAACTATGCTGGAAGCGATTTTGTCACCCAACGCCCACATGGCCCTCTCGGACGGTCCTGTCGGAGGGAACAAAAGTGTAGAAATACAAAAGCGTACGAATTCGCACATATACACGCACATACGAATTTTGTTCGGATATTAACAATTTTTCATGAAACTTGTCGCGCAACGTTACACGTCTTATCAAACGACATTTTTCCATTGAGGAAACGCAAATTTTGCTCGTATCTTTCTTTGTTTTTAATTTGTTAATTTGTTAATCCCACTTTTTGTTATATTTTTTATACCGATAAAGCAGATGTTATTTTTGTGAAGTAGTTCAGGAAGTTTTGGATTTTCCGAAGCGTGACCCCATCCGGCCCAAACTGCTTGGACCTGAGTACGTATCGCGATATCCACGATCAGTTCCACATTAGCGTAATTGTTGTTGTTGGTCCCACCCGGTACAGGCACGTACTGGTCTGCCATTTTGATGTATTCCGCGTTCGCCTTCAGATCTTCCGGGGTGACCATCACCACGAAACGTACGGCTCTCTCGTTTTTAAACATCTCGTAGGACCAGCGTCGAACTGATCGCATGCATTTAACTGCCGCGATGCCATTGTTGGCGATCAACACCTGACAACGTAAAATGTCGCAATGTCAAAATCTCGCAAGCGACCTAATGTCACTATTTCTTCTTCTAGTAATTAGCGATTGTGTATATTTTATTTATTACCTTGTTGATAACCCGAGTACCTCCGAAACGATGGACGAACTCTTCGGGAGTCGCGATGGTGAAGTCCTTCTCTTGGAGCCGATTTTGCGCCTGAATCATCACCGTACCCTGCGACATGCTGGGCCTGTCGAACGACATGTGTGTTCACAGATGTAGTATATACATGTACACTATAAATATATTTCAATTTATTTTTAATCTATTTAGTTTTAGTTAGAATATGTAAATTCATATGAATTCTGTGATACATAAAAGTATCACATACACTGAGATGTCGTATTCGTTACGAGCAAAAACATCTTGTATCTCGTCAACCCGTTCAGAAAATCAGAGATTAAAAAAAAAAGACGTTCGAAACGGTCGCTTGAATATTTTTGCATTTTTGCAGCGGTTTATAATCGCTCGTAATATTACTTATTCATTTTTTTGTCTGATTTTTTTCTACTACTACACAGACGCCAATCTCTTTTTATTTAAAAATCTCGCTTCCGTCACAGTTTTATATCTTTTCTCTTAGAGTAGCGGCGATATTGCGTTTGAATATGCATCGTTATGCGCGATTCTGTGTATTCGCGAAATAACATACGATTATGTCAATCGTAAAGTTGACAGACGTCTCGTTCGTTTACATTCGTTCGCGTTTTCTTCGAGCTTCTTCTCTGCCTGTCGTTTTTCTTGTGCACATTTTGGAGACGTACAATGACACATTCTCAGAAAACTTTTGTACTTTTCTCTCTGTTCTCCGTTAAGAATTTTTTTATTCGCTTCTTGAAATATATAAAAACAACGACGCTGTCCTATATGTTTGTAAATCTCAGATATGATGAGGAACATACATAGTTTCATGTGTTACCGTTCAGAAAAAACAACAAGCCCGGAATTGTCATAATAAAAACTTCACATCACAACGTATTTTTTTTTTTTAGCACCATTATATCTTTGCTTAATCCTGTTTTGACGTGAAACAAGAGAGAAGCGCGATTGTGCTCGTTTGCATCCATGCGTGTTCTTTCTTGGTGCAAACAGTTGTGTTATAGGTACGCGTTAAACACCACTATAACGACGATCACAAATATGACGATACGTAAAGAGACGTTAATTCTCGTCGATCGGTCTCTTTGCTGTGTCGCGCAACAATTATTGGAAAGTAAAATAAAATATTTACTAATAAGTAATGATCTCACTCCGATTAAAAGAACAAGTGCTCGCTAACTAGTGTCCGCTATTACGACTACGAGTATTTAACGGGCTACCCAAATAACTGTCTTTCGACACACACACACACACACACACACACACAGATCCCTCTCTTTTTACATATTCTACTAAAGAAACCAAAGAAAAGGAAATAATGTCAAGATGTTTTTTAAAACATCTATTTAAAACATCTATTTATTCTTATGTATGTGTGATAATTAATTTGTATGTAAAAAAACATCATGACAAAAAATTGCAGAGAGAGAATGATCAAAAGATACATGTCAAAAGATAAAGTTTTTAAGTAGATTGGTATTAAAGTTTTGTTAATATTATTTATGATCAATACCGAAACTAGGATCATCATCATTTCTATCTCTTTTCTTTCCCTCTCTCTCTTCTGTTTAGTTGTTTCTTTCACAGAACGAGTCAAAACATATTAAAATGATCGTATTTATTTACAAAAGTACACAACATCCATTTCAAAAGTCACATTCTCTTTTTGTAAACTATTTATTTATGCAAATAGATTTGTAATATCTCACAACTAAAAAAACAAAACATAAAAAACAAAAAGATATGTAGAATGTATTTTTTTTTTTTTTTTTTTTTTTTTTTTTTTTGATTTAATCTTATTTTTTCTCATAGCTTTTTATTAAGATATTTATTAAGATACTGAGCTATTTATTAAGATACTGAAATATTGCGCGTATTAAATGGAATTTGAAGCCTACATAAAAAAGAAAAAACACAATGCAATAACTTTATGCGATATATCAATCAGTACCGCTGATATAGATGTTACTGTGCGATCATGTGTGCAACATTTCGAAACTTGCTTATCAAGCCTGATTCGCATACCATTAAAAAAAAAAAGCAGTTGTCATCGATTAATAAAGAAGAATTTGAAGGCCTTCGGAAGGCCGAATGAGTTTCGTCACAAGTACATTTATCTTGTGTTTTTTTCTTGTTTTTACTTTTTTTCCTACAAAAAACAATTGTGACGCGATGTCCAAAGTAAATAAATACCTAGTGATAAGGAAAACTACAACTAACAATATAGACTGGTAAATAACAGATAGAAATATGCACATAGATAATCCGCGCGCGTATGTATCTCGAAACCTAACCTTCAGCGTAAAACATAACTCTTTCAAAACTTTTCTTATTTATTCCTTATCCCATACATATTATTATTATCATATAATCTCCATATCTCGTAAATATTATATATCGCTTTAAAGATTAGAAGCGACAATTTTTAATTCAATTTTTTTGTTTTTTTTTACGAAGAGACATGCACACAAAAGGTGCACTGGCATCGTCGCATATATGCATTATTTATATGCTTGTATATAAAAAAAAAAAAAAAAAAAAAAAAAAAAAAAACAGAAAGCAATCCACATTTCCTCTCTTTCTCCGTGTTATCAGTTCTCTCTGAAGTATCACGCGAGACGATAAAATTTTTTTTTAAATAAGTTGTATTAAATTTTTCAAACTATTTATAATGTGCTACCGCAGATGGCACGCAGAAGAATTGGATAAAAACTAATTTAAATACAAATAGAACAGTGCTAATTAAGAATTACTTAATATAAATAATTAATAATTTGCAGAACGTATTTGAGAGTTTAAATAAACTGTGTGTAATAATCGCGATAACTTGTGAACTCGAAAGCCATTTTAAACGACAGCCATTCTTGGTTGAAGTCCAATTGAATATTCAAATATTCATTGTCATGAAGTTGCAAAGGTGAAAAAAGGTCGTATAGCCAAAGAAGACAGAGATATTAATATATCCTTTCTATTATTTTTCTTCCTGTATCTAAATGCAAAGTTCGCGTTACGTAAAAGTTTCTATCTATTTTAAAGTTTTATCTATTTTTAATTAACGTCATTTCTGAAATAATTTCATATCGGACGATCGTGAAAACAACGCAGATCGCAATCTCGACGACATCGATAATCACAACGAAACTCGCAAAATAATCGAAAGTGCCTCCTCTTTTATCCGATGAGGTCGATTGGACTCAAAGCTGTTTTTGCTCGTTATTACTGGTGATGGAGAATCACCTGAGACGCCTACGACGCTCCGCTAGTCCCGGCGCGATATTCGTCTGCGCCTGCAGATTTGTAGCGCTATCGCCATTCTCGCTCGGAAAGCTGTCTTCGATTTCCTGAACCTCACTAGGATCGGAGCCGGAATTGTGATCGGACTCAGGCTCGGGCTCCTGCTCGGGCTCGCCGACGACAAAACTCACCGGTGCTTCCGACATCTCGTAAACGGATCTGGACGAATCAACGGGACGACGTACGACCTCCTCGCTAGGTCCCGTCGAAGAACCGAGTGTACTCTCCGAGGGCTCGGCGTTACCTTCAAAAACATATTCGGATATACGATTCGAATAATCGTTTTCACCGCTGTCGATTGTACGAAGAAGAAAAGTTTAAGAAGAGAAAAGCAACGTAAATGTTAATAATTAAGATATACGGCGATCTCTCTTGGACGGAGACAAAGTACCAAAATGTTCGCAGGTGTTCAAACACACAGTTTGTTACTCACCCAGAAACGCGTCCTACCAGGAGGATCGCCGTGTGGAAAAGCTCTTCGGCCGGCCACTGGCAGCGAAGAAATCGCTCTCGCGCAAAAAAGAGAGCTCGTTCGTGAGAAGGAGAAAGAAGAAAAGAAAAACTCTCGCAACTCTCTCAGTTCGCGTAAAGTGGTAGTACGAGTAGGTAGGTAGTACACGAGCGATCAGTTCAGAACAGAAGATATGTTTATACGCAAGTGAAGAAGACACGTGATTGTTTTATGTAATGTAAAAGTTTAACAGAAAATACCGAACGTGGTGAGAAAATCCAGAAGACGGCGTAGCATACCATCAGTTACACGTTTCCCTCACTTTGGCACCTCTCCTCCTCCTTCTTGCGCCGGGGAGGTGTCACATGCGGCGATGAAAACCGCGTAAGACCACGTTCTTTCGTCGACTGAGTTAAGGGATCCCGACTAAGGAGTATTAAAAACGAGTCTGTCACGCGCGCGCTGTACACTGACTCGTACCAGAAACCTAAGCGGGAATTACGTCGGTCCCACGTGGAACACATCACTTGCGAGTGGACATTGAAGCTCGGGGCGAGTTCATCAGAGGGTCATCGCGTTATGTATAAAATGTCAACCATCATCTCTTCGGCCAATTCTTCCTCAATTTCTTAGATTGTGTTTTCTCTCGCTTTATTCATACACAGAGTGCGCTTTACACTCGGTGTTAATTGTCAAATAATCGGGTCGCGCGCACCTCTCTTGGCCATCCCTCCTTTTCTTTGCATTCAAAGCCGAGTTACACGGCTGATTGTTCTCTCTCAAATTATCCTTTCTCTTTCTCTCTCTCTCCGAGTTTCAATCCTTTAATTACACAAAATGAAGCGTTAATTCGATTTTGTTACATTTGTAATGCACGAATCGCACAAAAACGATGCATTTATTAGACGTTAAAAAGATCAGTTTGTACAACGTAGTATTATGCAAATGTCAGAGACTGTCTATATGTAATTCGTTCTCAAGAATCTAATATCCTTGAGAAAACGTTTTTAGTGTTCTCTGATGTTTAAATTATCATGAAAAAATATGCACAAGCCCATGCATATGTTACACAAAGTGCGTGCTGCGGAAGAGATTAAAATATTACGAATATAAATGTTTTTTTATTTAAATTGAGGTTTTTGTAAAACTCTCGTTTCGTCGAAGGATAAATTGTTATTCGCGCACTCGTAACAAACAAGAACCTGCTGAGTCGCGAATTTATTGTTGCTAAGCGAGATAAATCCAGAAATCGAAATTAAAATGAGCAATTGATACGATCACGTAATCTCCGTCCGCACGCGGACGAAACTCTTCTATTAACGCAATTCGAGAGTTTCGCAAGATTCTCAAGAGCCAAGTCTTTTACGCAACTTATTTTTCTTACACACACACACACACACATATTTTATAATAATATCCATTTGCGTTCACTAAGAGCGCGAGTTTCTTATTCACCTAGTTTCGTTTGAGATTTTCGGAGCACACAAATTTCATTTTCGTTTCTTCGACGAAGAGACGAAGTAAAAAGAAATATATCATATTCGGAAATAAATGTCTATAAGAATGCTTTCCAGCTACGTACACAGGCGACACTGTGTAACACAATGTCCATTAGTGTGAAAAAGAGTATATCGTATATCTCATTCATACTAGTGGACACTGTGTTACACAGTGTCGCCTGTGTACGTAGCTGGAAAGCATCATAAATCAACAATAGATTTTATCTATTGTCTCACCGATTATTGTTTCATTCATTGTCGCTCTGGACTTCTCTCTTTGTAAAAAAACAGATAAAAAAACATACACAAATTTCATTTCAAACGCGTGCACAGATCGCGCGTGGTATTGATACAGATTTTCACATGAGATTATCAAAAATAAAACAAAAAGAACACCCGAACGGGGAACGGCAATTGGCCGAGCGGGATGTCAGGCGACGCACGGGCGACGGTGATTGGCTCGCACGTCGCGCGCGTCTGCTCGTCGCATGCCACCCGAATCACCGGGCTTTGATAACGATACGGATTTTTTTTTTCCACTCACGGGGTCGCGACATGGTTTTGATCGGCGGTCGCGATCACACGATTTTCGTTCTAACGCGGGAGTGGGAAACAACTTCGCGGCTCGCAACTTTGCAGTATGCAACTCACCGGTGACGAATCTTGCGCGGCGGAGTGGCTCCTCGCTCGCTCCCGAGGTTAGGATCGTCCCTGTGTTCCTGGTCTGTCATTCGAGACGTTTTCACGGATCGCGTGTTCTCCGCCAAAAAAACAAACTCGTGGATCTCGTACAAACGGCGCCTGTTTGTTTTCTGTCTGTTTTCGCGAACGAGATTCGCGCGGTCAAGTCGACTCGATGTCACCGCGCGATCATAGGTACTTCCTTTTTCTCGGTCGCGTGATCACTCACTGATCCGCTGTCATCCGTGAATTCACGTCATGAAATACGAAGATCTTATTAATTCTCTCTCTGCCATGCCTCCGCACTCCGCTCTCCGATCAGGTGACTAATATACGGTAATCTCGTTTTTATCGGTCGAGTGGCCTCAGACGTCAGGTGTGCGTAAAACGGCAAAAAAGGTACACGCCACCGTATAGCTGCCAGAGGTCAGGAGAGTCACGAGACAATTGTATCGCATTTTCGAGCGAGAATCGCAACGTGACGCAGTCGGCGGACGATAGGGCGGCAATTTTCAGTTTCCTCTCGAGAGACGAAGTAACATAGATATATTTCTTTTGCGAGGTTTTGACAACAACTTGTTGCAGAAAAAGGTGTTGGATGACGAGTGCCCGTTCGATAAAATGCAAGACACGAACGTGAATCAGCGAGTCGCGTGCGACGATCACGCGCTCGACAAGGACTCGAAATTTTGCCGTCTCCTGAGCGTCACGCTGAGCAACATTATCAAACACAGTGTGAACAATGAGTTTCGAAGCGATTGTTTCAGAACGTTGAAGACCGACAGCTCGTTCGGCGCGCAAACGACTCTCGCGGCTAGTTTGTCGGCGATCGTGGCGTGCGATAAAAAAGATCGCATCGCTCAAAAAAGGACGGACGGAAACGACGGGAAATGTAATTGAAAAAACGTCACAAGTGCAATTGTCAAAAACAAAACTCAGTCGCATAAATAATGCCGACAAATGTGTGAAAAAAATTACACAATATCACTTCGCAAATGTTGGTAATTGTCAATTGTTTTTGTAATCAAACAAAAGGATTTTAATCAAACATTTTCCAATTTTATTGTAAGAATTAGATTTAGGATTTTATTCTTTACAATTTTGTTGTAAGGATTAGAAGAATTAATAAGGTCTTTTTTTATATTAAAATGTAGAGCATAAAGAGAGTAATACGTTGTTCAGTCTATATAATACTATTATTTTTCGTTATATTTCATGACTCTTTGATACATACAAAGCAGTTCAATTATTATATATTCGCTAGTGTAACAGTACAAAGAATACGAGTAAATATAAAAATCCAAGAATAATAATAATAATAATAATTACAAAGAGTTGTTATTAAAGCTTCTAACAATAATAAAATTAATATATATCTCTTTCTTCGTGTTCGTATATAATAAATTAACAACGAACTTTAAAATCTTTCGTACAATTCAGCTAAAGATAATCGACGAGAGAGACAAAGATGAAGCAACTTGATAGAGATATAAAGCAATAACTTGTTTCATGTCATCATCTTTGTCGTGATCTGTTTTTTTTTTTTTTTGTTCGTTCGAGATTGAATCTTTCGCGATGAGATTCAAATGAAAGCAATAGTAAACAGATCGAATATAAAAAAAAACATTAACAAAAAGAAAAGAAAAACAAGTTTTAGCGGAATTGCATAAATAATAATACGTTGTCAAATGCAACATCGTCCGCTCGTAAAGTAGTACAAATAAGCCCAAAGTATAACGTATACACGAATCAATATATGTATAAATATATTATGAAAACTAGACGAGTGTTGAGATTTTTAATGTAACAAAGTCTATATATTACCTGTTTGTTCGATGTTCCATTCTAATTATTAGTTGCCTTGTTGTATAATAATTCAAAAACCGAAAAGATGCAAAATTGCGAGATAGGACACACGAGAGGGGGATCAATAAATTCTTCAAGTAACTGTGTTCTACAATTTTACATCTTGCTCTAAAATGCAGATTGAATACTGAATAATCGCGTTTGTTTTTGCGCCATTAATATAACTCTCTATTACAGAAGAACTTATTTATACTACCGCAGAGAGCAAACCTCAAAGAGATCAAAAACTTTATCAATGAAGAGACGGTCTCGAAGCTCTCTGTTTTAGTCTGGTCAGTAACGCCTGCTCGCCGTCGTCTTCCGCCTTCGACGAGATTCCGCGAAAGCTCTCCGATCGATATTTGTCCCTCAAGAACGTCCTTCTCTCCTCTTTGTACTTTTCGATTCTCTCCCGACACTGCGGATCTCCCAGATCCAGACCGCCGAGATTCCTCAGCTGAATCTTTTCGGAAGCGCTCGTGCAGGTGCTGGAACCGCTGCCTACATTGGGCGTGGAACAGTGCTGCGCGTCCTCCGAGATCTGTTTCACCGACAACGGGATCTCGCCCGTAATCCGATTGAACTTGGCTTCGTCCAGGGATCGACTCAGTACCGCCCGCGTCGCCCTCGCGTGACGCGCTCGCAAACACGGCGGCAAGTGTTGCGACGCCTCTTCAGACTTACCTCTCGCGCAGTCCAATTCCTGCTTCATTTTTCTCTCCCTTACAATCTCTCTGCCGATCTCCGAATCGAAGCTTCTACGATCTCTGATTGTTTCGGCTTCGTACCTCCTCCTTGTGGAAACTTCCCCCACTGCGCCCCCTGATAATCTCTGTAGAGCCAATTCCTGCAGAATGGCTGCGGTATCTCGCAGCACCACCGCGTTGTTATCGATAGTCGGAGACGAGACGTTTGAAAATGTATCCGACGAGTCCAACGTCCGTTCCATCAATTCGGACGTACCTTCCGGAGCGTGCGCGACCTCGCAAGGCTCGGCCGCGTTCTCCGAGGGAATTCTCACGTCGATATCGCTTATTTGACTGCCCTGCAAGTTGCCGCACTTGTGACCCTCGTCGCTACGTTTGGAAGCGCATTTGTACAACTGTTGCGTGTTCGCCGGCTGCTTCTGCGAATTATTGTACCCGAAATTTTGGCACTTTTTCGACAGTCCGTTCGAGCAACGGTCGTTGTCGTGATCGTCCCGCGACGTTACGGGAACGTTCGTTTCCTGTTCTCCTTCGAATTTATCTGAAAATCTTGATGGGTTTATGACGTGCAAAGAACGCGGCAGCACACCTCGAGGCTGCATGCTCGTAATATCACTCGGCAAACGCTGATAGTTCTCGAGCGTCTCCGTTTCTCTGAACATCTCCTTTTGTTCGCAGACTTCGTTCTGATTCGTACCAAACACGTTCGCGTTATCCGCTTCAATATAACACGCATGAACCTGCTGCTCCCTCGTGTTGGATTCCTGACTTGAATTAACATCAGCCGTCGTGCACGGATATTGATTGCCGTTTTCCTGATCGCATAGCCGCGTTTCGTCCATGAGATTACGTTCGTTTATGAGATCAAAGCTCGCTCGCGAGTTGCTTCCCTCATCTTCGTGACCTGTCTTTTCAGTGAGACTGTCATGCTCGAGTATCATGTCTTCGCTTTCCTGCGTCGGCACGCAACTTCTCGTCGAGTCGCTAACTTCGACACCAAACGCATCCGCGGTTGAAGTTAACGTAGGGAACTCTAACGAGGTACCCGAAACGTTTTCCAGCGTTGTTGGATTTGCCCCTCTTTCCAAAAAGGGATCGTTCGGACTGATCGATTCGCTGATCGACGTTGCAAGACAAGTCGCAGGTTTCCCGATGATCACCCAATCCTCGGAATCGTTGGTGGTGCCGGTTGCGCGCGGATTTTCCGTATTGTTGAACACTTTGTCGGAGTTATCACAAATTACAAATCCAGACTCCTGCAATTCCTGCAGCGTCTGTTCGCACGACATCGGCGAGTCGAGATCGGTCATATTGGACGACGACGGCAATCTCAACAAGTCGGCCACAGCGGTAAGGTTACTCGACGAATCTGTGGATTTGTCGCATCCTTTCGTCGCGTCACTCGCGTCTTCCTTCTCGTCGTACGACTTAGACGAGATTTCCACGGAGTAGGAGCTCAATCTTCTGTCCGTTTCGTCCTTGCGAGATGCAGCAATTCCGTCAGATTCGATTCTTTCGCACGGTGAGGATAATCTGTTAGAGAACGTTAACTCTGTGTCGTTGAAAATCGAAGCGACCGCGCTCGATCGAATCACTGACTGATTTTCAACGTCTGAAAGCGACGCAGTCGCGCTTTTGTCGCATAATTTCGCGTGACCGCTATCGCAAGTTCTGGATTTCTCACATGACTCCAGCCCTCTGTCTCGGTTGTCTAAATTTGTAGATAATCTATAATTAGGCTCTGAAGACTTCTCCGAAGACAACACGCTGGTTTCCTTCAACTTGTTCGCGTTATTTCCTTCGTGTTCGTCGCCGATCTCCAACGGCAGAGTGAAACTTCGAAAACTTATTCTCGGACTATTAGCTGGTATCGGTGATGCGGAGTGAGATGTGCCTTGCAGCGTGGCGGGTGTGAGCGGTGTGGAAGCCTCCGATAACAGCGGTAGGTAGCCTGGCGTCGGTAAGGGAGACGGTGTGTCGATACTGTGAATATCCGCGCTCGTCATAACCTGAAATATTTAAAAGATTAGACACAATGTGCGCGTGAAAGTTAGCAATTTTCATCGGTTGATCTTAATTACCTGATCGGGACTTTGGCTATCTATGAAACGCAACTCGACGTCGCACTGCAGTCTTTCCTCTAAACGGGATCGTTTTCTTTTGGATCCACCAGTGGCGGCAATGCATTGATTGCCTTCAGCTCTTTGCCGACGCGGTGACGCCTCCACAGACGCCGTTCCGCCGTTACCTTCCTCTTCCGAGAGCATTCTCATTTCTCGTTCTTCCAAATCGAAATTAAGCTGTATCTCCGAGAGATCCAACGGTGAGGACGCGTTGGGCGCATCGGCCAGATGATCGAAGTACGAGTCGTGAGAAACAGATCGACTGTGACCGCAGGTTCTGATCGGAGGTGGTCCGCCTAGAAGAGGACCTAAACTATCCTCGCCGTCCAAACTGTCAGCACTCTTGACTGGTCTCAGTCTTCGCAAGGAATTTAAGGAACTCGGTACCGTTTCTGCCTGAGGTGGCGTACCAATCTGTCTCGCTTTCCCCACGGCCGCTCTGCCAAATAACGCGCGCCAATTCAGCGATGGCGATCGTTTCGAGCCGTTTCTTTTGCGCGGCAGTTCTATGACCGTGTGGTAACGCAGCGGCAAACCGGCCGGGCCCGCTCCCACTTCTATGTAATCCGGTTCACCTCTGATGCTTCTGTTGCGCGCCTCCTCTAAAGTAAGCAATCGCGCCGATGTGGTAATTGCCAGAGATTTTGGTCTACCGACGGGGCCGTCGCCGAATATGAGTTCCGCGTAGCAGACTAGAAATTCCGTCACAACTGCTTGGACGCCGACGCCCTGAAGCGCTGCTACTCCACCCACCTCCAACTCCTTGCATCTCAGAAGATTCGGCGCCCAAACAATGGCCACGTTGCGCGGAGTCATACCTGTTTCCGTACCACGTGCTGCTACTCTTACCAAATGACGCATCAGATATTCCAGTGTCCTGCATATAATATGTGTATAACAATAAATACTGTTTGATGAGAATTAAAAGAAGTTTGATAAGAGAAATTGCACCACAGATTGAAAATAAACAAAGTTACCTACCTGTAATGAGGCGGCGGTAATTTTCTAACCGCGTCTCTCATACGTCTCAATCTCTCGGCGTCGCTACCAGCTTGAACTGCGTTTACGAACGTTGAATATAGTTGGTAAGTGCACAATGGATTCGGCAATTCTCTAAAGTACATCTTCAACAACGACGCTACAGAATGAATATCCTGCAAAATACTCTCATCGGAATGCAACGCTGGAACCCGATCCTCGTCAAAGGCGTTTCGCAGTTTTTGAATGTTGGACGTTACACCGCTAAGGCGATATATACCATCGACTAGACCATGTTTCTCTATGAATTCCGCGCAGCACGTCAGAACCGTAGGTACTGCAACAGAAATAGTTTATAAATTTCTTTTTATATAATTTACACCCAAGAACACCTAATTCAGAAAGTATGCAATTAAAAGATTTACCGTCTTGACCAGAATTTAACAGATGTTCTCCCAGGTCGCAGCCGAAAACGCGCTCTTTCAAGATGCCCGATTGCTTCAATCTTCTTCTAGAAGGCCGATTTAATATGAAAGATCTAAAAAACGCGATTAACTTGCCGTGCTTTCGAAGCACGGGTTTTACTGGCAATCTCGATCTGACTGTCGTCGAAACTGTTAAATGACGCGGCACTTTGTCTCCTATCACCGCAACGCACTCGGCCGGGAAGAATCCAACTGCGAATCCGTGTTTTCCACGCCACCATGTACTCTCCCCTGGAGGGGGCATGTCAATAACGGATATCATGTCGCCTACCTGTCACACACGAGAGACAACTTTGATCAGTTTTCTTGCACAGTCTCATGAGAATTCACTTCAGTAGTTTGATGTTCTTTAAGTGTAATTTTACCTGAAAGGAAATTTCATCTTGCGCTTGAGCTGTGTAAGGCCTCACGGCGTATGCTGCTGCGACAGCTGGGGTGTTTATAGGACAGGAATCCGATTCGGGCACCAGAATCCTCCTCCCTCTATTATCAAGTTGCAACCAATTTAATACTGGACCGCAATTTAGGCCTTCGTGATTCAATTGCGAGAATCGGCTCAGGTAATCTTTTAGTATATCACAGGCATTTTTTGGCCGAACGTCTGGAAGCTTCGTTAAGGAGGAAAATTTTCTGTCGAATATGCAACGATGCAATTGCTTGTCAAACATGACGAAGTTGTCGTAGGATCTTTGCAATGTCCAGCACGCGTCTCCCGATGTTATTCGAACGACGTAACTCTCTGAGTCGTTGGAACCTTCGTTGACCGACACCTGAAAGAAACACACACACACTGCAACTTCACACAAATCCTTTTTATATCTTCCATTTGACGTACCTCCAGAGTACCAAGCTCAACGTGTTCGTAATGAAAATGGGCACATTCGTCTAATTTTGGAAAGCGCGCGATGCTACTCATGTTGCTGCCAGAACTGACAGGTGTGCTGAAATCATCTGTCCGATTGCCACTCAAGCCCTGCAAGTCGATTCCGTAAGCATTTCTTTCTCTTTAAGTGGCGATATATTTCAAGTAAATCAACCAAATTGTGTGCGCGATTAACCTTCATTGTCTGAGACTCGAGATCGGTGAGCCGATGAGCGCGAGGTCTCTCTTGCGCCGACGGTCCGGGCATCGTTCGGTAGTTTTTTCGGTGGACAAAGACGAGGGATCTTAGGCCTTCGATTTAGACCGCGCACCAAGGTATGATGGCAGATGTTTATGTCCCTCTTAATCGAGCCATTTTACTTCAGTCTCACACAGTTTCTCTGCACAGACGTTAATTCTCTGTTAAAAGAGATCTATTTATCTTCAGAAAAACACACACACACAATCAATCGCATTTGACACTCGATTATTTTCCCACCGTATACAATTTTCTCCGCATCTCGGTATTTCGTTTTATTTTGTAGAAAATCGATAAGAATTTGAGCGTCTACGAACAAAACGATATAAATTCAGCGCACACGCATTGACCAATGGTAAGAAGACGAGTCTATTGTATGTACGAGTGTGTTGAATACTGTATGTGCGCCAGTAAAACCGCGGATATGTACTTTGTATTCGGAACTTCTTAATATTTTCGGGCCGAAGGTCAAACAGCCTCGGTTGTCAAACAAGTTGTTAGAGCCATATGCTTGGAATATTAGAAAGGTTGCGAGATCGCGATAAAACCGGGCGGCACGGGCCGCACGTATATTTACATCGCGGATGTTACCGCGCACCTAGGGTGGCGATATTGAATCTTTGCGCACCGGCGAAGTGTAATCGCGCAAAGGCTCGATGCCGAACAGCTGGGTTTCCGCAACTTCCCCCTCTCGCACTCGCCTTCGCTCGCCACTATGTGGACTAAATCTTCGCACGGGGGAAATAACGGAGCTATTATGTCACGAGCGGTTTCTCTCTCTCTCTCTTGCTCTTTTTCTTTTTCTCTCTCTCTCTCTCACATACACACACACAGACATACACACACACCTGCACACCCAACGCCTCGTCGCGCACACTCGGACGAGGACAAAACTCAGAAAAAGGATAGGCCGGTGCGACGCAACGCAGCGCACTATAAACGGGGCCACGCATTCGCATTCACGTCGCGCACGCACTCACGCTCGCTTTTATTCTCTCTCACACGTACACGGTATGTAATGTATACGTATGCATTACACACAACGGTACCGCCGCTCCATTTTAGAGCAATCGATTTCGACACCGAGAGAAATCCGGCACGAGAATTCGAAACGAGATACCTACTCGATGTGCGAGGATCATCGCCGCCACTCCCGGTTTGAGAATCACTGTCGTCAGCCGGATATTTCCAAGCCGCGAGCGAAAGAAAAACGTACGAGCGCTCGCGTCGCGTGTTTGTCTTCCATCTGCTTTGTTGCGGCGTGTTGTTTCACTCGAACGACCGTGTGATGATGAACAACAACGCGCGACGACGCTCACGCGACGATGTTGAGGCGTCGTCGCGGCTCGGTGGAACGGTTCGAGTGGAGGGAACAACACGACCCGACGACAGTGGTGGTGGTGATGACGATTACGGTCTCGTTGCGGTTCCACTCTCGCTCGTTAATTCTTTCGTCGCTCCGCATCACCGTCGCGCCCGCGATCGGATCACCGAGACGCGCGCGAAATTAACGACCACGGACGGTCGCCGAGTTTGCAACACGCGTCGATCGGCTTGTCCGCGCGATCGCCGATATCAAAGACGCTCCTTTCGCGACGCGATTCTCCGCGATCCGCGGCGTCGTTGCCGCCCGTCACCCGCAGCCCGCCCGACCTACCTTGTCCTGAGTTATTACCGTAACCTAACCCCATCCCGATGCAATTTGACGGAAAAATATGAATTTCTTGGTTTGTTCGATGCATCTTTTTGATTATTATCCATTTTGCGCGTATCTCTCACGCGCGTTTTTATCACTTTCCGTACGAATTCCCTCTTTAGCTTGTACTTGACTTTGCAATGTCAAGCAGAGAGTCATGTCGCAGACATCTTCTGCTGCGACATATTTGATGTAAACCTCGCGATGTAAACGTGCGTATATAACAATCTGTTACACTGTACACAGAAAAAATTTTCTAATTTTACGTACGTAATGAACACTGAGAGACGATGAGTGAAGAGCTGTACATTTTATCTCCGGTGATACTGGCGTTTTGAAGAGGGCCGGGACTTGACTGTCGTTAACTGTTGGTAATAACGATAATGATAAATGCTGTAGCCGGTCACGTGGTGATCAGACGTTTAGTTACACGCTGTAGATAAAAAAGTCTTTACGGATGAATCCTTTCTCTTTTTCCGTGTAAAAAAATATGTTCAATGAGAACAAGTTTTTTTTTGGAAGAATTGCCTCTTACTAACTTTTGTTTATTTACACAAATCTATCTTTTATCTATTTTTTACACAAAATTTTGTGATTTTTTATCGATTGCCACATATCGATGTCGAATAAATAAAATTCTGGTATAAAACAGTATACAATTTTACAAGATGTTGTGTAATTTTTTATAAAAAGTAAGAATTGAAATATTCGTTCCTTTCCTCTTGAGCATTTTTATTATACTAGTTTTATTAAATTAGTCTGAGCGCGAGTTGAAGAAGAAAGAGAAAAATGATTGTACAAGCGGCATTTTTAAATCAAAGAGAAAAAATTCTGAAGAATAAAGTTATTCTTTGAAAAGGGGGGAAAGAGAAGGGGAGGAGAAATGTTTTCTTTGCAATTAGTAATCACGTGTTAAAGAACACAACGTAACAAATACACAAATGATATGCATCATCATGTCAAAATCATTTAATCGCATCGCACACGCTTCTTTAACTTCCTTCACTTTCAAGCGACGACGCGAACCAAGTGTGTGTTAGCCATCAAGTCCGGTCCCTTCCTGTCATCAAGTACCTCGACTGCTTTCGAGCGGGTCGAGGCGAGCCCCTTCCTCTCTCTCTCTCTCTCTCTCTCTCTCTCTCGACATGTAAAGGACCTTTAGTCTTTACTTCTTTAAACGCCGTGATAAAGTGGATGGGGTGCTACTTCTCGAGAGCGATGGCGGAAGAGGCGCGAGGGCCTCGCATAAGGGGACAAGGGCGAAAGAGAGAGCGCGCCCGCTTTTATCTCGTAGAATGAGGACCACTCGAGAGGCCAGGAAGCAGCCAAGGTGAGGACGACTCCGTGACTATCGTCGGATCTACCGTGGCAATTATTTTTAAACACACTGTGCAGATAGGGATCTCGACCGTAAGCGCCGAAGAAGAGGTAGCTTCGCACACACGTTGTTCCGCGTGTAAATAGCCCAATAACCGGCGCACGGAGCGCGGACATCTCCGTAGCGGCGCGGTTGCCGAAATGCGATTGCGAAATGCGAAAAAGCCACATATACGATATATGAAATATAACACGTGGCGAGAAGCGAAATAACATACGCGCGGCATTTTCGAAACGGGGGCTTTTTCACCCTCCGCGCCTCTCGCTGTTGCTTTACGTCTATCTCGCCTCCTTCTCGAGCGACGCGCGCTTTCAACGGTGCGCAAATCAAATCAGAACACCCCCGCGCAGGGTCGACGACAATGTTATTTGTTAGCGGAAGCGTCGTAGTAATCGGAGGTTGAAACGAGGCCAGATTGCCCGCCGTGATCGAGTTAAGCGGCACGTGGACAGTAACGCCGTTGTCTCCGCAATCGCGTATCTTCTTCTTTCATTTCTTCCTCAGTGTGGCGAGTGTGTCTTTCTCACGAGATAATTTCTACGCTACGACCGCGCGGAAAATTGCAACATTTTTTTTTTTTTTTTTTTTTTTTTATCTCTGACGAGAATCACCATATACGACCTACTGGAAACAGAGTATATATATATATACATATATATATGCATAGGCAACTCGCGTTGCGTAGGCCGACGGCTGAAGGTTTTAGGCGAGCTTTATTTCGGGGATCGGTTAGAGAGCCGCGGATTGACACGCGTCGACGTCTTGACAGCTTGTTAGGCTAACGATTCACCCTCACGCTCGGTGCCTGCCTCTTTGGTTACTCTTCCATCACGATTCGCTCTTTTTCCCCCCTTCCCGTCCTTTCGCTTTTCAACAGATTAAGTCTTTGCAGTTCGCGCGCGCGCGCCGCCGCCGCGACGATATAAATATGTATATCACCTGTACGGCTTATGTATGTTTGATAAATTCGCAAATTACCGTCGTCGTCTGTTAATTGACTTTGCGTCGATTTGCGCGCAAAAATGCGCTAACTCGCAGGTACTTCGCCCGCGTGTGCCTCATGCGCCGCGTCACACACAGGGTTACATTCGGGCTACATCGATACCTACCGAACACTCCGGCGACTGAAAATAATGAAAGTAATGGGAACACGCCCACTGCATTTAACTAAAGCGAGCCTCGCTCTGTACCCCCTTGTGTTGCAACCCCTTCCAACGCGCGCGCGAGTCTCGCGCTTGCCGCCCGCTGGCGCCTTGTTCGTTCTCGCTCTCGTCCTACGCTCTATTGGCCATTGTACCTGTCACTTCATTGTCCTTTATTTCATTATTTTCGCCGCATTCCGCTCTCCGTCGACGTGGGGTGAGCGCGCGAGCGCGCGCGCGCGCGCGCTCCCGGATTCTCCCCCTTTATTTATGTACTGTAATAATAGACGTCTTAACGGAATCTAATAAACGTTCATAAATGGCCCCCGCGTGATGTAATTAGCCTACGACCGGGACTTACCTGGCCTTTTTTTTTCCTTCCTTCAAACAAGAACGCGATCGTAATCATCTTGCTCGCATCAAAGGACCCCTCTTTTCTTTCACGCCTTTCATAATCCCTCCGCACGTTTCATTAACATACAACGGTTATTACATCGATTGTTATCTCTGATTATTACGTCCGTCGTACATTCCAAAAAAAAAAAAACAAAAAGAAAAATGAAAGCATTCTCTTTTTTTTCTCTGCAAAACATGAGAGAACGTATAACGCCCTGATATATATATATATATATATATATATATATATATATAAAAACTCTAACTCTTGCTCATTCCGTGTCGGAAGTGGATGAATCTTGTGCGCATCGGTCGCGCACGTCACGAGATGCGCGGATATATCCGTTCGATGTATATCCGAGAATGTACCCCGTGATTTCGTCCCGATAACACAATTACGATCCTCTCTTCGTCCTCTTTCTCCACTCCTGCGAATCCTGGCAGTGAGAAGGGAAAATAGAGGGAAAGAGAGAAGAGGAGAGAAGCGTGGTGCCACCCTCTTCCTATCTCTCCCTCTTTCCCTCTCTCTCTCTCTCTCTCTCTCTCTTTCTCTTTCATCCCCTATGCCCTATACACATCCCGCTGCCCCGAACCGACAGCCGACAGAGTAGCTTCGCTCGCTCTGATCCCTCGCAATTACTTCCCATTATCTAGGTATTAGGATTCACCCCAACTGGAAGCACGACGTGCCCCGCAGACGCCGCTTATACAACGAGCGCGCGCGCTCGTTGGAAAATCTACCATCTCTACTCTGCAATATCGTTTCTTTCCTTAACAAATACGGCCGATCTTGCCAATCTGACGTACGTCCCGCAACAGGTAGTAAAACCGGTAGCGCACTATCATTATAACCGCGTAATTATGCGGCACAGAGCGGAGCCAAATTTGTTTTTCCTTGTCACACAGTATAGCTGTAATTACGGATTAATTACGGATTTTAATCGGGGGAACGTTACAACAATCGTAATCACGACGTCCTTAATGAAAGCGTGAGTCGCAAATAGAACATGCGCGTAGTACTGCGCGGGATTTTATATATTATCCGCCTCTTCGCCGGCTCGTTAGTTCTCGTGAAATGTCTCCGAACCCGGTCGCCGAAATGTCACATCGACGATTAACGAAGTGATTACGCGGAAAGAGACTCGCGTTTATGACCCACGACGCAATTAAATGTCATTGCTAAACGCAAGTCGTCCCGATCCTCGTTCGTCGAGTCGATTTTCCAAAATCGTGACTACAAAATGAAATAGACACTCCGCGGTAGACGATCCACGAAGAGAATTAGTAGTTGAACAATCGAATTTTGCGAGACAGAATATCTTCTTCCAAAGGAACCGCGGAGAGGAGTTGCGTATAAATCACACAGGCGCTGTAAATTCGTTTTATGTCATGAGATTTATTTAAAGAAAGTTTTATAAGATTTTGAGACACATCAGCTTTTATATGTATTAATTATGTATATATAATATGTAACAATAAAAAAAAGAGAAAAATAAAATAACAAGTATAAAAATAATAACACAATAAGTTACCGCCAACATATATAATAGCAATGTTCTAGAGTTCATCAACTTATTTAAATCTTGATGTTGCCAATCATCTCTGAGGTAAAACAAAAAAAAATTATTTTTTCTTCAAATCTCTCGCATTTCGAATCAATGCTCCAATTTGAATGTCACCCGGCACGTCCGGAAAGGCAAAGAAAAATTTTAATGAGATGATTCTTTCTTCTATTACGTTTTAAAATTTCTTACAAAATTGTATGTATGTGTGTATTATATGTGTGTATGAAGAATTACTGTATATTAACACATGTTTTTTTTTTTTTTTTTTTTTTTTTT